>CAJVPT010006886.1:0-10611 GCA_910592055.1 Acaulospora colombiana
TAATATGGATGTTTGTTGTTTGTTCATATTGATTGAGGATTGCCTTGATTTCTTGACATGAATAATTATGGTCGATATCGATCAAAGTAATCTCCAGAGATGTTTCTTTTTCCTCCTGTGTTTTCTGAAACACTTTTTTATTTGGTGGTTGATTAGGGTTTGACCATTTATCCATTTCTAGAGGTATTATAATAAAATTGTCTTCCTCCTTTCTATTGATTTTTTCAAGGCATCTTAATATATCTTCTTTTTCTTTACAGTAGAATGTTGTTCAGGCATTGCCATTGATAAATTCTTTTGTAAAGAAGTAAGAGTCTTTTGGTAAGCTTAATATATTCTAAAAATATACTATTTGTTTTCTTTCAGTTTCTCCTGAAAGTCTTGAAATAAATACATCTATTTTGAAATTTCCATTTTCCTTGATGTGATATGAATTAATGCTAGATATTTTTCTATTTCTTGTTTTATATATTTGCTGTTTAGCAATATTATCCCCTCTAATTTTTTTATCAATGACTTCTATTTCAATTTTGTCTTCTAGTTCTTTGTTTTCCATTTCAACTTTGGTGACAATCAGGATTTCAATTGGTATAGTTACTTGAACTTCTATGGCCATTGCCTTATCAGGTAAGTTGTTTATAGAAAGATTACTTTCAATTATTGACTGATTCATTGACAATAGTTGTAAGATGTATTGTGTTTATTCTACCTGTTCTATCATATTCAAGTATTTGTCTTTAAAAAGAAAGCTAGAAGATCTTCTTCTTTTTCTTGTCCTATAGCTCATAAATAAAGGATATGTTGTCTAAGAACATTGGCTTTGATGAAGGTAGTGTGATCAATATCCAGAATTCTAGCAATGATACTATCAATAATCAAGTATCTGATTTGATCTGGAACTGGATTTGTGATAGTTTCTTGAGTTGAAGTGACATTCAAGAAGGTTTGTAAGGCCTATAACTTTCATTGTTGATCATATTTGTCTGTTAGTTTGACTAAAGTTTCAATGATATATGTTTCTCTTTTCTTAGTGACCTGTAAGAATTTGTGTTTTCTCATAAATATGTTGATCACATGATATAGAGAGTAGGTCACTATATACGGTGTTGATATGTTTTATTAAATGCTATTTTGGATAGTACTAATTGTATCATATGCTTTTGCAATATTTTGAAAAAGTATCTATAGTTTCTTTTTGTTTTTTCTGATATCTTTACAAATATTATTGAGAATTTGAATTGGTTCTGCTATACTTTTTTTTAGCAGCCCTGTATAATTCAGTCCTTTGAAAATATTATTGATTTTATAAATATTTCCTATTTTATTAGTAAAGGTTCTGATAAAACACTTTTTTGTGATCTCTATAATCTCTATATTAGTCAAAAAATATTTATTTGACATAATACTACTCATGTAATATTTATTAAAAAAATAAATAATTCAGCATATTAATAATATAAATAAATTATCAATTAATTTTTACTATATAATTTGACATATAATTTGACATAAATAAATTATCAATCAATTTCTATTATATAATTTGATATATAATTTGATATAAATAAATTATAAATCAATTTCTACTATATAATTTAGCATTATTTACTATATTTATACTATTTTTGCTATATATTTTATTAAAAATTTCCTCAAAAAAATCATTAGACATTTATCAAAATTTCAATTTTATCAAATTTATACATTTATTGAATTTTAATTATATATTATATTTATGATTTAAAAGAATTATAGCTAAATATTTGTAAAAGTCTTGCTGATTTAAGATTCTTTATATAAATAGAATAAATCAGCTAAAAATATTATGAATAGGAATCATGTATTTATATCTAACTAGATAAAATTCAGTATACCACAATTTAACATTTATGTCATTTTCAGATCTAGAATAAAATATATTTTCTGTAAAATTAATCAGTTTATATTATCAAATAAAAATCAATTAATAGTTAATAATATTATTCAAAAAGTTTATCAAATGTATAAAGAAAAATTAAACTTGTCCCAAATATAAATGACACTTCTATCATAATTCATGAATCTAGCTAATATAAATGAGCCCTTAATATTTCATAAGGATATAATAGAATCGAATATTTAAATTCCAATTCAGTACTTATCATATTGATCTGCTCTATTTCAAATAATTATCGAAATTTAATTATTTTTCATAAATATTATCTAAAAGTCCATAGTTTCATAAGAAACCTTATAGTATTCGATTAATAGATCTAATATTTTAGCAGATATTTCTAAATTTGGTTTTTTCAGATACAAGTGTTCATCTAGAAAATGTTCAGATCCATTGATTATTATTTTATAAATATTATATGTATTGTTTAAAAATTGATATAACTTGTCAGTTGAAAATTGATCTAATTCAGAAATTGAGCTGATATTTGATTAATTATTTAAAATTTCAAGTTCTTGATTATTAGGATAGGATATAGTTAGATTAATAATTTGATAATTATTTATCAATCTTTACATTAATTCGGGTTCAATATTTCAGTGATTATTAAACAATGAACTTAAATTAAAAATTTATTAGAATTCTAATTCCAAATGTTAAATTTGTTTAAAAAACATACTTATTATACTATTTATTCTCTTAAATGAAAAGCACCAAAATGTATACAATGGTCCATAATCACACATGCATTTATATAAATATAATGAAAGAGGAAGATTCAGAGTAATTTTTTTTCTATATTTTCATTCTATTAGTTTAATCATTGCAACTAATCTTTCATGAACCTTATTAATAAATTTCATCTTAAAATTAGACATACTAAGATTTGACAAATCTTGACAAAATTCATTAGAATTTGGTGATTCACATCTGAAAGATACTTCCATAAAATAATAGTTGTATATATTATAAAAAATTTTTTTCACTGATTAGCAGTAAAGTTCAAAAATTCTTCACTATTATTTATTTTTCTTGAAATTTGACCAATATCAGATAGCATTTGAAAAATTTCTATTATTGATTGTATTTCATTCAATACATTATTCATTAGTATTTCTTCTTTAATCCATATTCGTTTAACGAGCTATTTACCAATACCTAAGAAAAGATAGTATATAGGATTAATAACTAAATACTGAATTGGATCAAAATAAATTAAGTGAAGAAATTTAAACTATCTGACATAATTCTCATTAACAAATATTTTTATACTACATTTGAGCTACAGCACTTCAATTCGATAGAATCTTATTTATGTGTTATCAAATTTCTTGATATAAACCATTCATTTATATCTTTTATATCACTAAAATTATAATAATTATTTTCATAATTGGCATTCTTCTTGCAATTATGATATGACATTAGTATCAAAATGTATCCATACACTTTTCATATAGCAAAAATATCATATGAAATTAAAATTAAAGCTATCTGAATTATTTTTTTCTCTTTATTTTTGTCATTTGAATCGAACTTTATTTCTTGCCATAATTATATCAATTTATTGACAATTAGAGAAAGATAATGGTTTATTTGATATAAACTTGGTTCATTAGGACCTGGTAATATATCAAAAATCAATATATTTTTGTGTTTAAATTATATTTTACATAGCAAATTTGTAATAGCCACATATATAACTTTACTACTATATGTTTTATTATCGAATAATTAAAACTAGTCGATATTTAGTATCAATCTCAAATATGAATCAGCTGTCTCTTTGCTAAAAATAATTCTGGGTTTTTATCTTTAAAAGTTTTCCAAATATTATCATCATAAATATCATATAGAAGTTCGACAATACTTAATTGATCTATCTAATATCAAAGATTAGATTCAAAATTCAGATTTTAATATATTTGTGACAATTGATATTAAATAGTAGAATATGAAAAAACTAAATTAGATCAATTAATTATATTTTTGTTTAATAATTCTAATTGTATAAATAGTGGGAATTGCAAGTTTTTTTTTATTTTATTGCTAAATTGAAAAATTCAATATGAACACATTTCATGATTGATAGCTAATTGTTTTTTTAAAAACCAAGAATATCATCTTGTCTATACAATTTGTGGCATCTTTGATATGTCACAAAACTAACTAACTAATCTAATAATTCAAATTATTGTTAATGATATCCAAAGACCCACAAAAGAGCTCAAATTCTTTACCACCATTTCAATTAATATCAATTTTATAAATTAGCAGTGCATCTATTGCACTATTTGACAAATTAAATCGAATTCTATAGTTCATAATTCACAACAAAATTCACATAAAATGATTATCCAAAAATTTGCTAAAATTTGATAAAAATTTGTATTTTGGTACTGAATATTCTTCAAATATATCATCTATTTTTTCTTTATTATCAACTTCAGATTCATCATTTTCAGAACTTGTATTATTCAATCTCAGATTTTGTTAATTGTTACTTAATGACATAATTTGACTTGATGAAATATTTCTCATTCTGTACCGAAATATGAATTCTTTATTTGTCAAATATTTGTTTTTTGTTTTTTGATATCTATGTAAAAATTCTATTCATGGATTAACAAGTAATCCATTGTATTTACTATAGTTGCAAGTAATTTTCATTTTTTTTTATATTTTTTCTTAAATTTTTGTAAAGTTGTGATTGATATATTAAATAGCTTTAAATTGTAATATAATACAAGTGTAATATGACGAATAATATATAATATAATATAATATGTAATTCTGAATTGTAATATAATACTATATAATGAATAATAGTATAATATTGTATGCAGCTCTGAATTGTATTAAAATAATATGATTAATTTTATTTAAATATCTCTTTAATTTAATATTTTTTTCCAATACCTAAAATGTCTGAACAAAAAAATTGATTGGATGTACTTTTTACAAAGAATAGCCACCCTCACCTTCACAATTTTCACAATCTTCCTTGGCATTGCAAACTTCCTTTGCATTAACTACATTAGAAATGGCAACAGTTTATTCAATAACACCTAGTATCAAATCTTCAATCCCTACTATGGTTGCTGAATTGCTTAAAAAAAGGTCATCTATTATATTGTCTGAAATATTGACATCTGAAGTTGCACAAATATTAATGCTGGAAGTTGAATTGCCACTCAAAACTTGAACCAGTGAGAATATTGAAAAAGGTTAGAATTAAATTATTGCTAAATTATTAAAATTTACCTTTATTAATCAGCTGATTTATTTAGAAAATAAATATTTACATGTACAGATTGAAAAACTAGAAAGAGAAAATGTTAAATTTGTAAAACAATTAGATCTAATGGAATATATTAACAACAAGTTTTTCAAAGAATCAGAATAGCAAAAAAATGATATAAAAGATTTAAAAAAGAAAATTGATTAGCTCAAATCTAAAGAATCTGAACTTGATCCTATAGTTGTTGTAGAATCTAGAGCAGTTAATATATCAGAGTCTGAAAGTTTGCCAAGTTTAGGAAAGCATCGAAGAATTCAATCTAGGAAAAGTAGTAAAAAGGCAAAACCAGTAAACCTAGTTACTAAAGATGAGCTGAAACCAGAAAAAGCGAGAGCAGAAATGAAGGCCTTAATGAAAACTATTCTTGACAAATATAAATTGAGGGTATATAAAGTTTTTTAGAGTAATATAAATAAAAAAATATTACAATAGTTGATATCTGAATTAATAAAATTTATAACTCCATGTTTTAATCTCTTATGAAAGCAAATAAATGAATGATTAGGTACTTTACATCATCATCAGAGAGAAAAATATCAAAAGACAAAAACTAGAAAACTGGAAGTGAACAATTGTCACTTATATGCAAATAGTTAGTTAAATAAAATAAGATTAATAATATTCTGTATTTATACTACCTTCAGATATTAATTTTTAATAAATAATTAAACAAAGAGTATAAAAAATTAAAAACACATAGTTGCTTATTGAACAAAGATTAAAGAAAGTTGTCAAATAGCAGGATAAATTAACTGATATAATTAAAGAAACAAAGGTGCATTCACCTGAAGAAAGTGAAATTGATCTTGGAAATTCTACTAAAAGAAAAATAAATATATATAATTATAGTTGATATTTTGAAGAGGTATTTTTTGACAAAATATTTTATGTCAAATAATTATAATATTAATCATAATTACTTATAGTTAAAAGATTTGTTGAAATATTTGGATAAATATTCAAAATTAATTTAAGCATTCCAGTTAACTCGTAAATAATATCATGATGATTTATATTTATATAACATGACTCTATTAGAAGGCTTGCTGAATTGAATATATAGTTTGAAAGAAATTTTAGAATGTGAACAAGAAAAAGAGACAAGAAAAGATAAAAATTGACAGATAAATTCAAAAGATAAAAAATTACTGAATATAAAAAATTATTAATATATTCAGAGGATCAAGAACAAACTGAAGAAAGTGCACAAATAAGTGAAACTCAAGAAGCAATTAGATTAGAAGAAAAAAGTAAAAAATCTTAGAAAATATTTGACAAGGTAAAATAAATTGGAACTAGTTTTAAAAGAGTCAAGCCAAGATCTTTAAAGGGAAAAGAAAAGCAAGTGGAAAAAGAAAAAGAGAAAGAAGAGAAAAATGACAAATAATTTAGTCAATTGATTTTGTAATTTTTTAATAAATTTTATAAAATTTGAATTTTTTGCTGCAATAATTTTTTTGTTGATTTTTTTCCTACAGTAATTTTTTGGCTGAATTTTTTGTCACAGTATTAATTTTTTTGCAAATTTTTTGTCACAATATCAATTTTTTTATCAAATTTTTGGCTGCAATATTAATTTTTTTGCTAAATTTTTGACTACAGTATCAATTTTTTTGTTAAATTTTTGACTGTAGTATACAAAAAAATTTTTTGTTGCAGTATGCAAAATTTTTTTTTATCACAATATTGCCAGATTTTGTGTCAAATTCTTTTTTACAGTATGCCAATATTTTTGTCAATATTTTTAATACTGAGTAGCAAAAATTATAAATAATTTGTCAATCTTTTTATTATTAATTTTTATCAAATTCAGTAATAATTTGATAGCCAAATGACACAATTTTAACTAGTGCTAGTAAAACAATAGATCTGATATTTGAAAGTTTACAATACCAAGGTTTAGATTTAACTATAGGATATATATGACTCTGTTTTCAATGTTTTAGAATAACTTTCCATTTTAAGATGTTATTTAATATTCTTCTCAAGAAATCTTTTTCTTCTTGGCTTAACCTTTTCAATATTTTGTAACTGATTTGAGATTTTTCTGGAGCTTTGTTATTGAGAAATGTCCTCAGTGTTTCACTTAGTTCATCTTGTAAAATTGGTTCAAGTAGTCCATTGTACCAAGCTGTTTGGACATATTCTCTTGATTTGTATTCTTCTTTTCAATTTTTTGATAAACTTTTATAGCTAGCATTTTTTTTCTTGAAGACTTTATAGTAATAACATCTTATTTTCTTTTTATTTTATCTTTTTATGTTGTGATATATTTATTATTATCCTGTTTGATCTTAACATTATCTAATATTATTTTACTTCTTGTTTAATTGGTTAGAGAGAAAATCATTAGTCTCTGATTGTTTCTCAAATCATCACATCTCTATTTCAGAACAGTTTTAATATAATACTTCTCTTGTTTTTTTTGACTTTCAATCTTTGATATATGAATTTGAGACCTTTTATTAATATCTTAAATATCTTTTTTCAAGGATTTCCATAATATATTAAAGATATTATATTGAGTACAATAGCTCTCAATCTGATAATTTGGGCTATGAATACTATTATATTTTTCTATAGCTAAGTTAAGAACTTATAGCTTATCTATTTCTTTTGATGTCTCTACTTTATTATAAAGTTCTTTAAGTTGTAGAGCTTTTTTATAGCTGATAAATTTAATACTATATTTGTAATACTTTTTTTTCAACTGGATTGTTTTTTTTTGTTACCAGTTTGTTAAGGCTACTTTATATAACAGTTTTTTGTCTGATTCTTCTTTTTATCTTAATTGGATTTTTTTTGAAACAAAGATTTCAATGATATTTTAAATTTATAGTCTACACTTTTATAAAAGGCTTGCCATTATAATGGAGATATTCTCTTTATATTAATTCTCCTTAATATATTTGTGATAGGTTTTGTGATTTTACTTTTTGTAAAAAGATCTTTGTCATATACTATAATTAAAAACATAGTATGGTCACTACTCATAATATCTTCCATATCTTGATTATTAAATTAGAGTAGTGAATAACTTATTAGATTATAAAAAATCTAAATATAATCTATTCTACTATTACTTGTTAGGTTTCTTCTTGTTGAAGTTTTTTCTTTGCCTTCCTATGTAGTTTGTATATTTATAAAGTTTAATTTATCAAAGAAGTTGAATAATAGAATTTTAGATCACTATTATAATCAGAAGCTTGCTTTAGAGGAAAACTTTTTATCCTTTAATAGATTATAGATTAATTAAAATCTTTTATTACTATTATATGAAAGCCTTATCTATATTTTATTTTAATAAGATTAGTTATCTTATTTTGTACTATTTTATATCTTATTTTGTTAAAAGGAATATAGATTTATATGATATATATCTTTTTTCTTTTTATAAGTATGTTAGTGGAAATAATATATTCTTTTTTTTTTTTACTGATGCAATCTTTTTTTTTGAATTCTTTTTTGATTAAGAAACCGATTGCTATCTCAAATAATATGTATTTATTGGTACTATGAAAGTGTTTATAGTCTTTCTAGTTATTAAATATCCATTTTATATTAATTTATATTAGTTTTGTTTCATATAATCCCAATATGTCTATTCCTTATTCTAGTATCTCTTTAATTAGATTTTGTTGTTTTGTTTTATCTATAATCCCTCTGATATTATGTATATTGATTCTGATTATCTTTTTATCTATGTTATCTTTTTTTTGATTTTCTTAAATAGTTTATAGCTTTTATTATTATTTAGGAAAGTTTTTTACTCATATTGAAAAAATATTGAGCATATTTAGATTTCCATTTTTTCTATCTTATTTTTGCTTATTAAAGCTTATTTGTTATCCATATTTATAATTTTTGACAAGGAGGCAATAAACTTTTGCTCATTTTAATTACTATCAAGAACTGGTATACCTTTAGGAGCAGTTTGCTTCTCTATTATTAAGTCTTGATCTTTTGAAAACTGTTTATTCTTCTAAAGTATCTATTCTAGTATATAGTATTTCTAGATTAACTAAAATACTCTTTAAAGGATTTTGAATATTTTTTATTTCAGGCATCATCTTATCTTTAAAAAAACTATATCTATTGCTTCACTGATTTTTAATTGATTTCTATTATTTCCTATTGTAAGGTATTTTCTCTTTTGTTTTTTTTTCATCCTGATATCTGATTGATTGACATGAAATATATTAGTAATAGAATATAAATAAGCTCTTATTGATTATACCATATATTCTGATAACATCATTGGTAAATAAAAGAATTGTTTGATACCCCAGTCTCATTCACTTTTTTAATTAGGTTAACCTACATATCAAGTTCTATAAGATCAATAAGATATAAGCAACAAGTTCTTATGTAATAAAAAAGCTACTATTTGTTTAAACTAAGATCTTTTTCTCCTATCATTTCAGTCAAGTAAAGTTCAAGAACAAGATCTTCTTTTTATTCTGATTAGACAATAAGACCAAATGGTTTCTAGTTCATGTTAATTTTTAACCCTTTGGTTATAGTTGAGAATATATTTCTTCAGAAGTTATTGAAGGATATCATATTCTACAAGAATTTTTATTACTTTCTAAACTCTCCTACTATTGCAAGACAAAAAAATTATTGAAAAATCTGATTTTTTGGATAATGAAAGATATACTGTATATTAGTAAAATTTATTTAACTAAATATGGTTATTAAAAGATATTATACTGAAATAATATAATATGGTTTCTACTGGATTACATAAGAATCTGAGATCTATTATAAGTCATTTTTCTATTACAGATAGATAAAAAATTATCGTCTAAAGAAGGTTAGAACTATATGTTTTCTGGAAGTAAAGGCTTCAACTAGACAATAAGTTTTCTCAAATGATATACAAGAAGAAATTAAAATAAAAAATAGATAAGTTCCTCAGAAAATCAGGATATTTCAATTAGGTATTTCTTATTAAGAAGAGGTTTTGAGAAGTAGGTTTTTGAAAGAAGCTAGAAATTTTTTTCAATTTTAATTTTTTCATTTTCTTGTTATCTACCTAAACATTTTTAAATATCTCTCCTCCTCTTTTTTTAATCCATCCTTGTATATTTTCTTGTATTCCAGTGACTTAATCAGATATAGTATATGGTAGTAACAACTTGCTAACAATGATGCAATAGACTAGAAAGGTTTTTACCCAAAGACACTGTGGAGTGAAATATTGTCTTATAATTGAACTTAGAGATTTTTATGCTTATGATGAGTTAGTTAGATTAGAATAATAATTTAGCTATAGTATGTATTATGTTACTTAAATGAAAATGGGTAATTATTTTTGAAGATAAACCAAAAATTTTTTGGACCTAAAATTGTAACCCCAAAATTATATTTTAAA
>CAJVPT010006887.1:0-10610 GCA_910592055.1 Acaulospora colombiana
GAAATAAAATAAGTATTAAAATATAATATATATAAATTTTATAATTTTTGACTATATAGTTAATGATTTAAAAATTGGTAAAGTTAAAATTTATAATAAAAACATAATAAGTGGACTCAAACTTTTGGAAGCAACCATATGTTTAATTTCATACTTAAGTAGTACTGACAACAAGTTTTAGATATCTGTTAACAAGAAAATATGAAATTTTTACATATGTTTTCAATATATCAAAAGAGTTACGAGGAACAAGCCAGCAATACCTGCATAAAGAAAAAGTTATCACAATGAACAGCCTCCTGTTTAACTATGCAATATGTATTTTTCTTGTCAATATGACTTCGAATATATAACAAAAAATTGCTGAGCATGAACTTTCAAGATTAGATGAAAACAAATATAGAGCTGTCAAAAAAGATATCTCAGTTTTTTATAACAAGAAGGAAATCAAACTTAACCATTTCTTGATCTCTGTGAAGTATATGCATCTTGGAGGTATAGAGAATTTGCCCATACCAATACAAATTTCCTGGACCATGCAATTGTAACCAGCTGCCTAAGAGGAATTTATACTGAAAGTAATTCTGAATTTACTTGTCAAGAAGGAGATTTTGATGGAAGCAATTTCTACATAGTTAAATGGGAAATAAAAGTAGAAATGTTAGATATTTTTACAAAAATGATAAAAAAGTTTGAAATATAAAATACTAAGTTTTTATTTAAATTTTTATACAAGGCAACACTCTTTTTTGCTGACCAGAAAAAAAATTACATGACACAACTATTTTGCTAAAGGAAGATATAACTAGTAATTTATCACAAAACCTGGTAAAAAAAATAATAACAGCAATTAAAAAATAAAAAGAAGAAACTGAAAAAGAAAAACATATAAAGTATTGGTAAGAGCAATTGCAACAAGATCCCTCTGCTTTGCTAGCACCAGAAGAATTGATAAAAAAAAATTAAGGCAGTAGCAATACTGCAAAAAATTTAAATTATATAGATATATATATTAATTTAGAAGAAAATGATCGTGAATGGCAATAAATTATAAATATATAAACCTAAAGATGGTAAGTAAACATTAGATAAGGAAAAACAAAAAAAAAAAAAAAAAAAACATGATTAAAAAAAAATATTGGATTAACTGAATGGATATAGATCAAATAAAAACTAATCCAATCAGATATAGATCAGATTTACTTAAAATTTGATTCAATTTGATCTGTTGCAATCCCTAATAAGACCAAATGATCTCTAGTCTATACTAAGCTCCAACCCTTTGATTATAGTTGAGAATGCATTTCCCCAGAAGTTGTTGAAAGATATCACAATCGATAAGGATTCTCACTACTCTTGAGACCCTTCTATCATTACAAGACAAAAGGATTGTTAAGGAATCTGGCTTTTTGGATAATATAAGATGTATATCAATAAAATGCCTTTAATTAGGCATGGCTACTGAAAGATATTACACTGAAACAACATAATCTAGTCCTTACTAGGTCACATAAGAACCTGGAGTCTATCATAAGTCATCTCTCTATTGCAGATGAATAAAAAATCACTACCCAAAGAAGATTGGAACCAAGTATGTCCTAGAAGTAAAGGCTCCCTCTAGGTGATAAATCTTCTCAGATGATATACAAGAAGAAAATTAAGATCAAGAATAGATAAGTTCTTCAGATGGTCAGAAAAAGAAAGGATATTTCAATTGGGTATTTCTTATTGAGAAGAGGTCTTGAGAAGCAGGTCTTTGGAGGAAGCTAGAAATATTTTTTTTCAATTTTTACTTTTTCATTTTCTTGTTGTCTACTTAAACATTTTTAGATATCTCTCACCTTTTTTTTAACCCATCCTTTTATTGTTTTTTGTATTCCAGTGGCTTGGATCGACATACATAATAATAATCTGCTGGCAATAATGCTGTGGACTAAGAGGATTTTTATCCAAAGACATTGTATAGTAAAATATTATTCTCAAGGCTGAACTTAGAGGCTTTTAATGCTTACAATGAGTTAATTAGATTAAAATAATAATTTAGCTGTAGTATGTATCATGCTGCTTAAATAAAAATATATTAATATTTTCAATTGATTAATAAACTGACAATCTAGTCTGACTATGGGTACTCAAAAAAAAAAATAATAATCCAAATAATAAAAAATTTAAAAATAGTTAATACTCTTTCTACTGACCTTTTGCAATATATAAAAAAGATATTTGTAAAAAGTTTTATGCTTTTTAACTAACAAAGTCTTTACTTTTTCCTTAAAATAACTTGAGGTTTGCTTTTAAAAATCATTACTACCCTCTCCTACTTGTTTATAAACTTTTTTAAACAAAAATTTGAGTTTTTAATGACTTAAATAGACTCAAGTATATATCTTTTCTACTAAAGATAATTAAAAATCTGTGAAATAAAAAAATTAACTTGTAAAATATTATCTTTTAAAGTTGAAAATAACATAAAAATAGAAACTTTTTAGATAGAGAAAAGTTTATTATCTATCTTTTCATATATTGTCTTATATATTCTTAGAGTTTTTTATAATTTTTTGAAAAATCTTGTCTATTTTAACTTGACCCTTAATTTTTAATTGTATAACATCACTTGATATCTAATTAATTAATATAAAATATGTTAATAACAAAATATAAACAAGCTCTTATTGACTATATTAATATATTACAATGATTTCATTGATAAAAAAAAGAAAAACTATTGATATAAACTCATCTATTTTTTTAAATAAAGTATAATTAAAGCAAAGAAATCATAAAACTATTGGAATTCATATTAAATTTTTTAGATAATAAAAAAAATGATTATTTGTTCAAGTCAAGACCTTCAACTTCTTATTATTTTAATTAGACAAAATATATAAAGAAGATTATTTTCTTATCCTGGTCAGGCTATAAGACTTAAAGTAGAGAATTATAAGATATTGTTCTTTTCTAATATTGAGAATGCATTTCTCAAAATGTTGTGTAATGATATTATAATGTTGAAAATTTCCATTACTAATTTTACTTCTTTCATTATTATAAAACAAAAAATTTGTTAAGAAATTTAACTTTTTGAATAATAAAAAATATTTATCAATAAAATTTCTTTAATTAAACATGGTTGCTAAAAGATATTGGGAATTATATATTATATCTGAAAAGTTATATAAGAATTTAAGATCCATTATTAGTTATTTTATTTTCTTATAGGAATAAATATAAAATTCAAACTAAAAGAAAGAAAGTATTAAGTAGGATATTGAATTTTAATAGATAATAAGTATTTTAAATAGTTACAAAAAAATAATTAAAATCATAAATAGACAAATCTTTCAAATGATTAGAAAGAAAAGAAATATTTCAAAAGGATTGATTTCTAATAAAAAGTAATTTTTAATAAAGGTTCTTTAAAGAATATGAAATACTTTTATTTTATTTTTTTATTTTTTTTATACATAGTATGCTTGCACATTTTAGATATCTTTTTTTTTTTAGTTTTCTCTTTAACTTTTATAGTTTCTCAAAATTAGTTTCTTGGAGAATAATAAATAACAATAATTTACTAATAATAATATATAAATTAGAAAGGTATTTATTCAAAATCTACTATAAAGAAAAATATTATTTCCAAGATTACATTTGGAGACTAAAGCTTTTTGAGAATTGAAAGCTATTGACAAGTGAGTTAGTATATGATTTAATTTAGCTATAATACAATTGCCTTATATATCTCTATTAGTTTTTTTTTTTTATTAATCCTAGGTTAGGTTAGGTATGTATGCTTTATTAAACGTTTGTATATTGTACATTTTAAATAATTCGCTAAAGCTAAGACTTTAACCAACTCACCCATTGCTGTTTTGACTTAATATATAAAAACTCTAAGTACAACTTTGGGAGTGATTTATCGCTCCATTAATAATTTAGGTAAATACCCTTCCAATCTTTAACATTATTGCCCACAGATCACTACTGCAAATCACTATCTATTGTTCTGACCCAGCTTAAAACCCAACCACTTTATTCCATAAGTAACATCTTTGAGTAGAATTTCTTTCAGGCTTTTATTTTCTTGAGTTCCTTTCTCTAGTAGAGGATCTTTACTTTTGGGGACTGATGGTTTTAAGCTATGTGTGCCTGAGGATCAGTTAATTTTTTCTACTCTGCGGATTTCCTATGAATATTTCTATTCGATTATTTCTTACATCTTTTGTTTCAAATTTTTTTTCTTATTTGGCTGCATACTCTTCTCTGTATTTTTGATATCCATCTTCTTGCATTATTACTAATTCTTTTTCCATGGCATTTCAGATCTGCCATTTTTAGAATTAAGTCTCTTCTTACTAGTCCTGTGCAAAAACTTAGAGTATCCTGATTGGTTTTTGAGATCTGTTTTACCAGTTTAGAGATCCATTTATCCATCTCAGCTATTTCTTCTTTATCATGGATAATCAACCTTGCATATTTTTCTTCTGCTTTTTTTTTTCTCTCTTGTAAAAGTCCTCTGAAGTCTCTAAGAATCCCATTTTGTTCTTTATTCCATGCTTTCTGCAATTGTTTCTTATATGCTGAACACTCTAATAAATATTTGAAAGTTTTCCTTTGCTGGCTACATGCAATACATTTCACTTGTTTGTAAAGATCAGGCCTTCTAATTGCCAGCTTATTCAGAGTTGATAGCTCATTATTCATTAGTTTTATGAGGAAGTTTTTTTGCTGCGATTGTTTAAAGGAAGTGTCCCAGGTGTATCCTTCTTTTATTTTTTCTCATACAAGGTCCAAAGTCTGATTTTGTTGTTCTATAATTTGGTGGCTTCATCTTTTTTTGGTTCTGTTTTGTTGTGTCCACTAAAAGACAGTTGTTTTATTGTTTACTTTTTTGACAAACTGTCTTATTGGATTATCCAGTGTCTTTTCTTGCCATCTAATTTCTGTGATAATCTTATATAAGATCAGCTCTTTCTATTATATTGCTAGGAGTTTCAGAGCTTCTTTGGCTAGGACATCTGCTTCTTCATTGTGGGAATCATTGGAATATGTCTTAACCTTGATAAGTTGCAGGTTTATGGTCTTTTTCTTTACCAATTCTAATATTCATGCCCACAGGAACCAGTTTTTTCCTTTAACTATCTTTTGTGAGTTTGCTTTGGATCTTCTCTTTCTATTGTTTTCTACTTGGAGATACAGGCTGGGCTATCTGTATAGATTTCTATGTTGCTATTCACAGGAACTACCAGAAGTATTGTGACAATTGCTACAAGTTCAGCATGTGCTGAGGAGGGCCAACTGTCTACTTCTATCTGAAATCTATTTTCTCTATCCATATCTCCTATCTGGATCCAAGCTGCTTCCATTTTCATTTCTTTCTTTCTATAATTAATGAATGATCCATTGGAGTAGAAGATTAGTTTTTTAACATTGGATCCCAGGTTATGTTGAAATATTTCTATTAGGTGGTTCTAATATACTCCTTCTATAACATTGTCTCTAATGATAACCTCTTCCCATCTTTCGATATCTATCCAATTCACTATATTGGTTGGAACTAAAGCTTGAGGGTTTGGATCTATGCTAGTAACCTTTTCCATTGTCCCTTCTAGTAATGCTTTGGAGTAGGGGATTGTTAGTTCTTGAGCTCTTCTGATTGACTTTCTTGTATTGAGATATAAAACTTCATATACATCTTTCATATCTTTCTCTAATATACAGTACATTTCCCTTCTTGTTTTATACTCTCTGGACATCCTGGGCACCTTGTTAATATCATTATTTGAGTATAATTATTATTACAGCAGTTGAAGTGTTCAATGTTGACTTTGTGTTCTACTTTTGTCTGTTGTAGTTTTCCCAGATTATATTATGCCCAGCTTTCTTTGTAATTATCTATAGTTTTTTCGTTTATCATGGTTTGGATTAATTGCAACATATTCTGGTTCCCACTTTATCCAATCTTTTTTCCATGTACTCATGAGTTGACCTACCCTATTATTTAGAAAAATTTTGATTAAAGCTTGAAACCATTCAGGAATAGAATTTTTACTGGTGTTCTGAAGTAGTTGGAGCATTCACCAATCCCTAATTTCTTTAGTAGCTTGATTAATTAGCTGGTCTATATATAGCAGTTTATTGTTTCTTAGTGATTATACAGCTTTTCTATATTCTTCTAATGTAAAGTGTTCCTTAATTAAACTATTTTCCTTGCTTTATTCGAAGATTTCTTGCCATTTCCAACTGTAAAATGTTATTCCTATGTCTTTAGTCAACTTCATTACTTGGAGCATGAAGTTTTCTCTATTTGGTAGATTATTCAGAGAGTTGCATTTTAATAGATTAAGTGGTTCCCAATTCTTTATCTGTGCTTGTTTGAGTCAGATAATTGTTGTGATTCCTGTGGAACCAAGATCATTTAATCTATTATATAATCCTGTTATTTGACTTTTTCGCTGAAGCATCCATATGCTTTTCAGGTTATGAATCTTTGGATAATGTATTATACTATTAGGTATGGATCTACATAAGGTACTCTTGTTTTTAAAGAGCTTTCTATATGCTGCCATTAGAGTGTTGTATATTTTTCAAGGTAGTATACTATGCTGCATTCTAAATTCTATCCTTGGAATTAGTACCTTATTTAAAATATACAGGGTTTGTTTATTTGTTAATTTTTTGCTTTTAAAAGCTATGGTCACTACATTGATCTCTTTTAGCATCCTCTTTTTGAGTTCAACTGCAGTTTTTTGATTGCCAATCCATATTCCTAGAAATCTTGTATGTTCTGCCTTGCTGAGCTTTTTTACCACTTCTTTTTCCATACCGGCCTGAACTTCTTCTGAATAGAAATTAGAATTGTTAATAGTAATTAGGACTGATTTATTATTATTTATTTGAGAATCATTGGCTTTGTAAAAGACTCTTGCAGTTTCAAGAATTTCTTCAATATTCTTTTTCAATTTTGCTATCCATGTCATATCATCCATAAAGACTATAGCTATATATCTTGATTCTAGTCTTTTTGTGATCTGTTCTTTGAGATCTGAATTCCAGGTGACCGAAATTTTGTATCTTCTTTCTTTGTTATTCTAAATCTTGCAAAATAAAGGATCATAGAATATTCACCATAGCAGTGGTAAAATAGTTTTCTCTTGATCAATGCTATCCCCAGCTTTTATGGATTCTATAAGGTCATTTTCAAAGATGACTTGAAATTCTCTGTTTTGAAATAGTCTCAGCATGATCTTAATAAAACCCTTTGGTATTCTGATCCTTTCTATTGCTTTGATTAGTATGTCCAAACTAATTGTGTCATAGACTTTGATGATATCTTGGAAAAGTATCCACAGTTTCTTTTTATTTTCTCTTGCATCTTCACAGATATTGTTGAGAATTTGGATTGGTTCTGATATACTTTTTCCAGTGAGACCCGCAAAGTTGGGACCTTTAAGAATATTATTGACTTTACAGATATTTCCCATCCTATTAGTAAGGATTTTTGTGAAACACTTTCTTATGACTTCTAACAGAACTATTGATCTTGTGTTTATTAACCCACACTTCCATGGTTTTGGTTTGGCTATTGTATATATATGGCTCTATTTCCAACAAGTAGGGTTACCTCCTATCTCAAGAAATTATTTAACATTCTTCTTAGGATTTGCTTTCCACCCTGACTGAGTTTCTTAAGCATTTCATAGCTAATTTGTGACTATCCTGGTGTCTTGTTGTTTGGAAGTGTTTGAAGTATTTCATCTAATTCCACTTGTAAGCTTGGCCGAGGAGATCTTTATACCATAGTTCCTTGATATAATCCTTGGGTCTATACTCCTCTTTCCAGTCTTCTGTAAGGCTATTAAAGTTGGCATCTCTTTTTTTAAATGCTTCTAAATGGTATTGCCTTAGTTCTTTTTCTATTTCATCTGTTTTGATTGTTATGTATTCTATACTATCCTGTGTAACCTTAACTCTGTCCAGCACAATTTTGCTTCTTGTTCTGTTTGTTAGGGAGCTTACCATTCTTCTCTGATTGAATTTTAGGTCATCATATTGTTGTTCCAAAGCAATCTTGATTGTATCTCTTGTTTTCTTGGCTTCAATCTTTTGACTGATAAATTTTAATCCCTCTATTGCATCCTGAATATCCTTTTTCAATAATGACTAAGGCATGTTGGAGATGCTATGTTGGATACAATAGTTTTCTATCAGATGGTTAGGACTATATGTTGCATTATGTTTTTCTATTGTCAAGCTGAGATTCTGAAGTTTGACTATTTCTCTTGATGCTTCAGCTTTCTTGAGGAGCTCTTTTAGCCATAGGGCTTTTCTGTATGTAATGAACTCTGAACTATGTCTATATTCAGGTTTTTCTATATATATAATTAGTTTCTTAGTTGTGAGCTTGTTGAAGGCTATTTTGCAGATTTGTTTTTTGAAGGTTTTTCAGATCTTGTTTGCTTGGTTTTTCCTTTCGTTTTCATTGGGTTCTTCTTTAAATAGGGGTTCCAATGTTGTCTTGAACTTGTGATCGAAGTTTTTATGAAAGGTCTGCCATTGTTCTGGAGATGTTCCCTTAATATCTATTTTTCTTAATTGTTGTTTAGGAGACTTTATAGTGTTACTTCATATAAAGAGATTATTGTAATGTAAAGTTATAGAGATTATGGTATGGTCACTTCCCATAACTTCTTTTATCTTTTCATTATCAAATCATAGTATTGGATATCTGGATAAGCTTTATGATATTCAAATATAGTCAATTCTACTACTGCTTGTTACATTCTATCTTGTGGAAGTCTTGTTTTTTCTTCCTATATAGCTTGTGTATCTATAAACTTCCATTCATCAAGAAAATCAAACAGTGGGATTTCAGGATATCAAGAGAGTTTGAATTTTGCTTTAAAAGATAAGGTTCTATCCTCCAATGGGTTGTAAACAGTATTAAAGTTTCCTATTATAATTATGTGAAAGCCTTTTCTAAGTTTTGTTTACTAAGGCTGGTTATTTTCTCCTGCACTTTTTTGTACCTTTGTTTATCTGATGGAATATAGATCTGTATAATACAGATCTTTTTCTTTTTTATCAGTAATTTGGCAGCTATAATATACCTGTCTTCTTTTTCGATTGATGCCACCTTTTTCTTTAGGTCTCTTTTGATAAAGAGGTTAACTCCTGCTCCAAAGGGTGTGTCAGTATTGGTACTATGAAAATATTTATAGGCTTTTTGTTTATCGAAAGCCCATTTGGCATTAGCTTGGATAAGTTTTGTTTTATATAAACCCATTATACCTATTCCTTGTTCTGTAATTTTTTCAATTAGGCTTCTTTGATTCGTCTTATCTGTGATGCCTCTGACATTATGTATTTCAATTCTAATTACTCTTTTTTGTATATATCCTATTTCTTTCTGTTCCTTTTCTATTATTATATTTTTTCTTTTTTTGTTAAGAAAAGTATCACGTTTCTTTTGTAAGAATATTGTTAGATCTAGATTATCATATTGTTCTAATGAAACCTCTTTTTCTTGTATTTGTTCTCTACTCTTGTTATTAGTTGCTGTTGAGGATGAAGAGGGCATATTCACCTCTTGTCTCTTTGGGTTGCCTGTTGCACCATTTTAGAAGCAATTGGCTCCTCTTCTACTTCTATTTAACTTGTTTGGAGTTGTTTGTCCTTCAAGTCTATTTATTCTATCACTCAGTTTTTCAAGGTTGACCAAAATGAGCTATAGAGAGTTTTGGTTGTCTTCTATCTCTGATCTGGTATTCTTACTGTTGATATTCTGCTGGTGAGTTTTTTGTCTTCTTATTGGCTCTCTATTACTACCTGTAGCAGGATATCTAGTTGTTCTATAATTCTCCTACCTTACCCTATTATTATTTCTTTGTTTAGTTTATCTTTGGTTTCTGGAGCATGTAGATTTTATAGTATAGGGATTATGATAAGAGGAGAAAGAAGAGGATCTTGTAGACTCATAGCCTGATAGTAAATCTGAAGTTGGGTTGTTATCTATATTGATTTTTTGAGATCTTTGATAATGTGATTTCCTTTCTTCAATTATAGGGCTAGTATTTTCTCTATTGCTGGGATTCTTCATGCTCCAGGATAGTTTTAAATCTTGTAAGAAAATATGTTGTTTGCATGCTTTGTCTCTATCTTCTCTTGTCATGAAGCAGACAACTGTGAAGTTCTGTTTCTTTAATGTATAAGGATTTTTGCACTAGTTGAAATTATGTCATTCGGTAGCTGAATTATTGCCAAATTTGATTAAATTTAATAATAAAAATATTACTGAATTCTTTTCAATTGCTGTCACTCAGCATATTATATTTTGGCAATAAAGTGGCAATCAAAAATTCGGCAATCAAAAATTTAGCAATCAAAAACTCGGCAATCAAAAATTTGGCAATCAAAAATTTGAGTCAAAAAATTTAGCAATCAAAAATTTATTAATTAAAAGTTTAACAAAAAATTCGACAAAAATTTAATAACTATTCAGCAAAAATTCATTAAAAGTTTATTACAAAAAAAATTCTTTATATTTATAAATTATTTGGTATTATTTATATAATAATATATAATTAATTAAATTATAATAATATAAATGACAT
>CAJVPT010006888.1:0-10610 GCA_910592055.1 Acaulospora colombiana
AGAAGCAAATTACTGCATAGTCTCTTCTCTTTAGTGTATATGGATTTCTAGGAATATAACATGATTTGGCTTTGATACATTTGACTGCTTGTGTGATTAAACTAGTAATAGTGTTATGTGTTTTATATAGTCATAATGATTGTAAATTACACTATTTGATAATTCTATTAATTTCATTATCATCAGGCTCATATCAAGTGAAGATTGCTCTGATAGTTTCTATATTTATATGAATCATTCATTCCTCCTCAAGATTAATATATTCCTTATAAGGAGTAATACATGCCTTGATTTATTGTTGTGATTATGAATGATTATAAATATGAATATTTGTTATATGTTTATATTTATTGAGAGCAGATTTGATTTTTTGATGTGAGTGGTTTCAGTCAATGTCTATAAGTGTAATCACTAGTGAGGTTTTTTCTTCATCTTTTGTTTACTGAAAAACTTTTTTATTTGTAGTGGAATAGAGTTTGACCATTTCATTATATCTATAGGTTTAATTGTAAAGTTTTCTTCCTCTTTTTTGTTAATCTTTTCAAGACATTGAAATACATCTTTTTCTTCTTTGCAACAGAATATTGTTCATGTATTGCCATTAATAAATTCTTTTTTGAAGGGCTGAAAATCTTTTGGCAAGCTTAACGTATTTTGCAAATATGCTATTTGTTTTGTTTTAGTTTCTTCTGTGAACCTAGAAGTAAATACGGTCATTTTATATTCACTATTCACCTTGATATGAAAGGGATTAATACTGGATGTCTTTGGTCTATTTCTTGTCTTATATATATATTGCTCAGCTATATTATATCCTTTAATCTTCTCACTGATAACTTCTATTTTGATTATATCTTCGAGCTCCTTATCTCCCATTTCAATTTCAGTAATATTTGAGATTTCAATTGTTGTGATTGTTTAAACTTTTATGGCAATTGCCTTATCCGGTGAGCTATATATAGAAAGATTGTTTTCAGGTGTTATCTGACTTGACATAATATTTTGTGAAGAGTATTGTGCTTGTTTAGCTTATTCTATTATATTCAAGTATTTATTCTCTAAAAATGGAACTAGAAGATCTTCTTCTTTTTCTTGTTCTTTAATCTATAGATAAAGAATGTATTATCTGTGAACATTGACTTTAATAAAGGTGATATTATTGACATTCAGGATTCTAGCAATGATACTGTCTATAATCAAGTATTGGGTTGGACCTGAGGTGGGGTTCATGGTGACTTCTTGAGTTAAAGTAATATTAAGAAAAGTTTGTATTGCCTATAGTTTCTGTTGTTGATTATATTTGTCTGATAATTGAGCTAAGGTCTCTATAATGTATGCTTCTTCTTTCTTAGCAATCTGTAAAAGCTTATGTTTTCTCATAGACATATTGATTATATAATAGGAAGTAAGTTGACTGTGTTTGGTATTGTTGTGTTTTGCTGATGATCATTGCTATGTTTTCTTAGACATGTGTTGCAGATTTGTTTATTTCTTATTATTATTTTGGTAATATAGAAAAACCTTGTTGTTTGTTGTGACATGTTGGTAATATTTGTTTTATATGTATGTTATAATAGTATTGTTGATATTGTTAATCAGTCAATAAAAAATATGTAGGATTATAGGGTTGTTGATAATTAATTTATATAAATACATAAGGTTATGGAGTTGTTGATTATTAATTTGTGTAAATATGTAGAAAGTGTATTAACATTGTTTATTTGACACGTCTTTGAGCTTATTGTGAAAAATATATATGTTTGTATTTATATAACATAATATTATTGAAATGTTGTTGTTGTGATGTGTATACTTCTTTACTGTATAGTCAATGAAGCTTGGATGTCCTTCTAGGTTTTATGAGTATTTGAACTTGAACTGATTTATCAGTTTGAGTTATTGCTTATAAAGCTTTTCTTGATATCTAGAAAGGTGTTAACCTGTACTGGCCTGACTAGGAACTTTGTGAGGTTAATGTTGGGCTTCCAAGAGCTTACTATAATTCAGTCTTTCTTTTTGTTTTGTTTTTTTTTTTAACCCGCAGTCAGGTCAGCATGGCATGTTTTTATTGTATATATACTAGGTATTTACAAATTTTTGTGACTTTCACATATTGACTCACTCATTATTAAAAAATTATTTCTTTAAATGCAACCTAAAGAATGATATTTCATTCCTTTACTAATTTGGAATATTTTCTCTAATTAATAAATTCATTGCCTACAGGTCATTACTGTAGATTATTCTAAGTTTTGTCTGCAGTTAAAAACCAAACCACTTTATTTCATAACAGATCCAGTCCTTAATAATCACTATATACTTCTTTCCTTCTATTTCTTTAATACCTTCTAGGCTTGAATTCTCTGAAGATAATGGTACTTCTTTTTGTTTCTGTTTAGTCTGTTCGTTAGGTCTAGACTTGGACCTATTATTTCTTTTATCCTTTTCTGTAATGTTTTGCTTCTTTTTCTATTCTATCACTTGGGCACAATAAGTATTCCAAATCTCCTTTCTAAAATTTGCTCTCATCTTTTAATAGAGTTTACCAATTATACCTTGTGTATTTGCTGGTGAGATCTTGAGCTGCTCTTTGAGATACTTTTTCAAGGAGGTGATCTTGCTTTTTTCCATATATTCATAGATAGTATTGAAAAGGCCCTTGTTAGATTTCTGGATCTCTTCTAACCATTTGTCTGCCCAGTTATTTATCTTAAGTTGAACTTCATTCTTATTTTTTATTTCTTTACGAATAAGTTTATTGATCTTTTTGTTTGCCTTCTTCTATAAGTTCTTCCAAGTTTTTCTAATAGCTGGGTATTCGAAAAGATGTGCTAGTGTCTATTCTTGAAGTTTATATACTGGACAAGTGGTTGTAATATACACATCTGGTTTTCTCTTCTTAAGTATCTGTAGGATGGAAAGTTTATTGTGAGTTAAGTTATTTAGGAAGCTTTTGTCTTTATTAATTTTGAAAGAGGTATCAAAGATATTGGTTGAATTGAACTTGTTTCAGAAGGTCAGCCAGTCTATCATTTTATTATTTTGGATCCAGAAATCCTAAATGCATTTCTGTGTTGTCTAGTCTAGTCCATTTTTTTCTTATTGAAAATCTTGATAAAATCTCTGATACCAATTTCTATTGTATATTTTTCTCATGCTGCTATTGTGAGGACTCTTCCTAGCTCTGGTAGCTGATGCCAAGTTATTGGGTTCTCCTTCCTGGCCTGTTTGGCAAGTAAGTCTACTTGATTGTTGAATCTGTTGATTCTGTTAGCTTTGACCTTTAGGATTTCTAGATTCAGATCTTTCTTCTTTATTAGATCCTTAATCTTATTTCAAAGTGACTAGTTAGTGATTTTTGTCCATCTTTTTGTAGATATTTCTATTTGTAAATAGATGAATTTCCATATATTGACTGTAGTGTTGCAGTCAATGTAAATTATAACTATTGTATTTCAGGAAGCTGTATACAGTGCAGTGAGAATAGTTAGTATTTCAATTCTGGGTACTGATAGCCATGTGAATGCTCCTGCTGAGAATTGTTTAACTATTTTGTCTTCCTCTATCATGATTCAAGCTATACCTATTTCAAATTCATGATCTGTTATTCTTTTTTTATAAGAGCCATCTGTGTAGAAAGTAAGCTAATCAGTTATATTCCTTTTGTTATATCTCAAGATGCTCTTGAGTTCATCTCTGTGTTCTACTGTTTATATAGCTTTTTTTATTAGTGTAATATCCTAGTCTTTCATTAGAATTTCTACTTTGGCTGGTTTGGAAGTTGATTGAGCCACTGTTCACTTAGATGCATTTGTCTGCCAGTCTGTAGAGTTTCCTGACAAGAGGATCTGTTTCCTTTTTCTTAGATTATTATGTCAATTAAACTGTGGAAGAAAATGGATTTGTGACATAGCCACTTCTAATGTTGCTCTATACTGTCTTATTGAAGATAAGTATTATTACTAGTAGGATTATATACTAGTTGATATGGAGTGAAGTAGGTTTTGTTGTTTATAAATACCGTCTTTTCCCATGCATCTGTTGAAGTATTAGCCTGAGCTATCCAAAAACTCATTTTTCTATCTGGATTTATTGGGAATATCTCAGTTTGCATATTATAAACTGTTTATTCAAGTCTATGTAGAGAGTTTCATAGAAGATCTTAATTTGCTGTTCTTTTTTCCTTCACTTTTTTGCATCAGGAGGGAACCAGTCCTTGCATCTATTATAAAGGATTTGAACTGCTCTCCATTCCTTAAGTGTCATTGTAGTAGTATTGATAAGCTGGTTTAGAAACATAATCTTGAGTTTTTGTAGTGATGAAATGGCCTTTTTGTATTCTCTATCCTCTTGCAGTATAGATTTGATTAATAAGATACCTCCCTAATAATTGAATATGTTTTTTCATCTTCAACTTTGGAAAGTGACTTGTATACTTTTTGTCAGAGTTAGTGTCATAGCTGCCAGGTTTCTTTTCGTTAGCTTGTAAAAGTTGAAAGGATTGCTTAGAATATTACCTGGCTCCCAACATTTGATTTGGCTTTGTTTCAGTCTGATTATGGTAGCAATACCAGAGACCTCATTATTGTTAAACTGATAAAAGAGTGCAGATATATGACTTTCTAACTATATTTCTCAGATACTTTTGAGGCCATATATTTCTTTATTATGAATACAGCTATTTGGGATTGTTCTACAGACCAGGGCCTTATTCTTGATGCTTTTCTAAATATGGCTGTGAGATCATTATATGTCTTCTCACTCAGGTGTGTGTGTTGTGTTTTGTATTCTATTTTTGGAATCAGGACCCTATTAATAATATATTAGGCATATTTTTCTGTCAACTTCTTCTTGGTTATTGCCTGGACTACTATTCTGATCTCTAATTTTATAAGATTGATAGTGTCCTGGTTTCTTTGTTTTGGTCCTAACCAGATGTCAAGAAATCTAGCCTAGTCCTCCTTATTGATTTTATGAACTATAGTATACTCTGTTCCAGCCTGAATAGTTTCAGAACTTATGGGTTTCGGTTAATAGTAAGAAGGATTGACTTCTCTACATTGATCTGAAAGTCATTTGCTATATAGAATTTTTTTGCTTCTTCCAGGATCTTTTTCAGATCTTCCTTGAATTTGGCAATCCAGGTCATGTCATCCATGTAAGCAATTACTGCCTACCTTAAGGAGAGCTTTATCTTTTTTTCAGATTTATTAAAGTTGGGGATCATTTTTCTTTTATGGAATAATCCAGATTGCTGTTATTTTGGATTTTGCATAAAAATGAATCATGGAAGATTCTTTATAATAATAGAGAGATCATTTCTCCTTGATCTATTCCATCCCCTGCTACTATTGGATTAAATAGTCCATTGAGAAAGATAATACTATAGTTTTTGTTCTTGAAGAGGCTTATTATGAGCTTCCTAATGGATATAGAAATTTGAATATGATCTATAGTCTTTTTGAGCATATATAGGGATATTGTGTCATATGCCTTTGCAGTATCTTGAAATAGAATCTATAGTTCTTTTTTCATTTCTCTATCCTCTTTACAAATATTGCTCAGCAAGTAGATAGGCTCTATTGTACTCTCTCCCTATAGCTTGACAAAGTTTAGGCCTTTTAAGATTTTGTATTGTTTGCAAATAGCTAATAGTCAGTTGGTAAGAATCTTGATAAAGCATTTTCGAGCAGTTTCCAAGAGAATGATGGGTCTTTTATTGTTCAAATCATATTTCCAAGACTTGGGTTTGGGAATAGGATAGATATTACTGCTTTTCCATTTCTTAGATATTTGACCTATGCTTAAAACTTTATTAAAAAGAAGACATAAAGTTTTTTTTCCTTTGGTCCCTAAGTGTTTAAGCATTTCATAAGTGATATATGAGGGACCAGCAACCTTGTTGTTTGGGAGAGATTGCAAAGTAGCTTTGAATTCATTTACTTTGATTTCTTCTGTTAGAGATGAATACCATATTGGATCAATCCATTCTTTGGGTTGATATTCTTTTTTTCAGGAGGGGTCTAAATTCTCAAAATTAGTATTTCTCTTTTTGAATGCCCTTTTGTGACATTCTTTAACCTTGCTTCTGATGGTTTGAGGGTTGGTAGCAATGTATTCTTTCCTTTCTTGATTTGTGGTTAGCACTTGATTTAATGTAATTTTTAGTTTTTTACGATTTAAGACTAAGCATAGCATCCACTTCTAGTTAAATTTAAAATTATTACATCTGTTATCCAAAGCCTCCTTGATTTGATTTCTGATGTGGAGACTTTTTTTTTTCTTGCATATCATTCTAAGGGTATGTTCTATTTTAGTGATTTTCCTCAATTGCTCTGGGATCTTTTCCTGTAACTGAGAAGGTACTAGTTCTTTATCAAGGGATTCGTAAGCACCTTGTAGATTCTGAATGGCCTTCTTTATATTTTCCATATCTTTTGTGATCTTTGTATCCCAGTTAATCTAAATTTTCTTTAGGAGGCAATGAATCTTATTGGTTTCTTTATAAGCTTTAAAATTCTTCTTTGGGATTACTGAACCCATCTTGACTTTTTTTCTTCTGTTAGAAGTGGAGTAAACTCTTTTCTTTTTGAGGTACCTGTATGCACCCTTAATGATTATGGTTTCGAGTTCTTGTCAAGCCTTTTCAAGTTTTTGAGAGCTGTTCTCAGTTTTATGCCAGGAGGCTTGTGTATAAATTTCTAAAAGCTTGCATTCTATCTAGAGTTTGAATTTCTCCTATTGTTCCATAGTGAAGTTGCCTGGATCTGATATTTTTTTATCTTTTGTTCTATTTTGCTCTTGTACCTGGTTTTTGAACAGATTGTTTGTTATCATTCTTATTAATAATAGGGTATGGTCACTACTCAATAGTATCTCCACTAGAATATTTTTGAACTTGTATATGTTATTTAGACTAATTTCTGGTAATATCCAAATATAGTCATTTCTACTATGTACTGAGTTATTTGCCCATATGAAGGTAGTATTCCCTTCTTTTTTCCAGGAGTTTTGAATATCTATATAATTCCAGTCTTCTAGAAAGTTGAAAAGACCTATTTCAGCTTTTCTGTATCTTGGGGTTGTTTTGTTTTTAAGTGATAATTAATCTACTATTGGATTGACAACTGCATTGAAATCACTCATAATTATAACTTTGAAGTGGTTTCTTTGCTTATATAGAACCTTGTTTTGAAGTAGCTGTTGTAGCCATCTACTTTTAATTTTTTCAGATGGCAAATACACTTAATAAATACAGAGTTTGCTTCTTGCTGATAGAAAGTTGGCTCCTATTATACAGTATGTCCTTCTATTATTTCAATTGATTTCAGCTTTTTTTCAATGTTTTTTCTAATGAGGAACCCTACTTTAGATCCTCTTGGTTTCTCATTATTACAACTGTGAAAGAATTTGTGTATTTGCTGTAGGTTAAAAGCAAAGTCCACTGTTTTTTCTGTAAGTTTAGTTTCACAGATCCCTAGGATATCTATGTTGAGATTTTGTATGAGTTTAAATAGTCTTTGTTGCTCAAGACTAGTATTAATGTCTCTAACATTATATGTTCTAATAGTAATAATATTGTCTAGTGTGGAGTTGTCAATGGTATAGTTCTTATATAGTGTTAGTTTTTTATCTAGTTTATTAATAGTTTTCTTTTTAATTGTATTAATAAAATCATTAAGTGGTATAGTATATGTTATATTAGGAAGAGTTGTATTAATTTCTGTTATTGTTTTTATTGTTGCTCCTTTTTTCCAGGATGAGCTTGATTCCTCTGTGCATCAGACTCTCTCTTGATATATCTTGATTGGACTGATACTTTTTAGGAATAATTATTCCACTGACTTCCTTTTACCCTATTCTGGTTACCTGTTTTCTTCTTAATTATATTTATCCTATTATTTAATTGCTTGAAATTGTTCAAAATCTGGCATAAGGGATCTTGATCACTTTCACTTTCTGGATAAAGGCTTTGCGACCTATTTTGCAAACTTCTTCTTTTGTTATATTGATTGATTGGCTCTCTGTTACTACTGGTAGCAAAGTATATAGGAGTATCTGATATAGTGTATTTTTCTCTATTGTTTCTTTTATGTCTTATTCTATTATTGCTTCACTGCCTAATCTGTCTCAAATTTCTGAACCTATGATAGCTTGCTGAGTTAGAAGTAGACTGTTAATTCATTATCTGATTGTAATTCAGGTATTAATTCATTGTCTATTTCTATGTTTCTTGAACCGAATCTTGTATTTCTATCTTCATTTTTGGAATTTTGTTTTTTTGTTTTGGATGTATGTTTGATACTTCATGAAAGGCAATGTCTCTGTAAAAAAATATGTTGTTTGTATACCTTGTTTCTTTCTTCTTTTGTCTTGAAGCAAACTACTGTAAAGTTATACTTCTTGAGTGTATAGGGATTTTTGGGTGTATAATATGCCTTAGCTTGTGTACCATTTAATGCTCGAGCTATTAGACTGGTGTAGGTTTTATCAGTACCTAGGAGTCTTACTGAGTTGTCATTTCTTTCAATTAATATCTGATTGATTTCCTTATCACTAAGCTTAGACTTGGAGAATATAGCTCTTGACATTTCTGTACTAATTGGAGTTATTAAAATTTCTTCAGGATTTAGGCTGAAATATTTATGCAATTTGATATAGGCTTTTATCCATGGTTTTGTATTCACCTCATAGATACGAATGTTTTAGACTTCTCCATATCTTTTTAGATGTGCTTTTATGAGGTTCTTAGTGTTTTTCTGATCCACGTCTACCAAACATACATACCAGATGGTACTGTCTTATTTGGTTTTGGATTCTTGAAAAACTTTTCTGTCTAGGTTTCTTTCTATCTTTTGTTTCTTGTAAGTGGTCGATGGTGTTATATTTTGGATAGTGAAGTTGTCTTCTTTTCAGTTGACTTTTTTAATATATTTTATGACATCTTCTTTCTCTTGTATCCAGAAAACTAACCACTCATTTCTATTAATAAATTCTTTTCATAACAGTTTTTTTTTTTTGTGGAAGTTTAAGAACATTGCTTAGATATGCCTTGGTTTCATTTTCTGTTTTTCCAGGAATATTGACCATCATTGCACCCAATCTATACTTTCCTTTCTTTTTGATGAAGTAAGGATTTGTTGGTGATACCATGTCTCTATTATTGGTGGCATAAGAGCTATATTTACTAATATATTGCTTTTTAACTATTTGATGAAATTTTTTGATTCCAGTTCTTTGATCTTCTGTGTACATATCATTGTTACTTCATTGTCTATTGTTGATTTATTATCTTTTTGTTCAATGATCTCTATTGGTTGTTATTCTGATTTATATTGACTTTTAGGATTCTTGATAATTTCTATAAACTTATCTTTTATATAGAGTTATAGGAGGTTTTCTTTAATCTCTTTGCCTTGTTGCCAAAGATATATAATATATTGAGTTAGGATTCATTCTTTATGGAAGATTGTCATATCTACTCCTAGTATCTTAGCTATAATACTATCTAGGATAGTAAATGTTTTTGGTGACAAAGCTGCTGGTCCACTGGGTTCATTATTTCTTTGTTTTACAATTGTTGTGAAACCCATAAAGTGAAGTGTTCGTCATATTTTAGTGAGAGATTGATTAACATGTTTACTATATTCTCTTCTCTTTTACTGACTATCTGTAATATACATTGTGCTCTATTCATATTTACTACTGGTTTAGCCTTATTAATAGATCATGTGATTCCTGTTTGTGTTTATCAGCTGTTCTATTTTTAGATCGCGGATAAACCTTTTTATGGTTGTTGTTGTTTATATTTTGATTAGGTAATACGAAAAAACCTTGTTGTGTTGTTTTAATATATTTATTTGTTGATATTGGAAATTCTATTCAAATTTTACAAGTTGTTGTTGTGTTTGTGTAGACTGTCAATTAACTTGTTTGGATTACAAATTGTACATGTATGTGTGTGTCTTGTTTATTGTTTTTACATGTATACTTGTTTTACTTGTTCATTTTTACATGTTTGTATTTACGTAACAAGATAGAGAATAAATATGTTGTTTATGTATGTATATACATTTAGACTGTCTTGTTCTTGGGAAGCTTTGATATCCTTCTGGGCCTTTAAGTGATTGAAGTAACTAGATTTATTAAGTAAACTTGGTTGTTTCCTAGATTCCTTACAGTGTCAAGAAAGGTGTTAACCTGCACTGGCCTGGCTGTAAGCTGTGTAAAGTTGATATTGGTTTTCTTTTTTTAACTGTGAATCAGTTTACAAGTCTCTTTTTTTTCTCCTAAAAATTTTAAGAAAAAGAAGTAAAAGAAAATTAGTAAAATAGTATATACCTCTTTTTTTGATGTTTCTAAAAAGCTTGTTATATATGTATTGCAAAAGTTTAGTAGCTTGGTTTGAAGAATATGTTGTTTTTCCTTGTGTGTTTGACCAGGTTTACTTTTTTCAAAAAATTATCAAAAAAAAAATTTTTTTAAGAAAAAATAAAATCAGTGAAAAGAGTTTTCAATAGATTTTTTTTCAGCCTTTCTTGTTGTTTTTCTCTTTCTAAAAAAAAAAATTTATATAGTAGAAGTTAGTAATTTTTGTAAAACTTATCTTT
>CAJVPT010006889.1:0-10609 GCA_910592055.1 Acaulospora colombiana
AAATCAGTCGCTCAAAAGATATACGCTATAAACAAAAAAGTTTTAATTATTGGGACAATTTTTTGAGTCAGTGTATAAAACAAAGTAAAGTATTTTTACTGGCTATAAATAAAAACGTTGAAGTTATTTTTTCTCATATTTAATGGTAAAATATAATAATGTTTAATAAAGTCCTAATTAAAATATTTATTTTATATTAAACGTAAATTTATTAAAAATAAAAGAAACGAAAACTCAAAAATAGATTTAAATAATTTTGAAGAGTGTTACCTAGTGAAGGCATAGGAGACGACCGAACAAGATCTTAATTTATAAATTTTTACGAATTCCTTTTTTAATAATTATTTATGAATCCTTGATTTTATATAAGAAAGTATTATCAAACTAAAATAAATGTTGATAGTCAATAAAAATATATAAATTATTTTTAAACATTTTTTAATTAATACTAAAGTATCCTAAACCATAATTTCCTACTACTCTTCAAAAAAGCTAAAATATTTTCTCGTTAAAGTTCACTTAACTCTTAAAAAAGAAAAAAAATCTTGCACAATCGTTGTTTTTTTTCCTCATATCAAAGATTATTCCATGATTGCGTAATTATTAAGTATTTCGAATTAGAATCATATCTGGTTAATATAAAATACTCATATACTGTATTTTTTAAATGCTTTTTTTTTCGATTCTCCTATATCATTGCAACTAATGTTCAATTCGATCAGTGTGGTATTTTTGCATAGTGCCTCTGCCAGTGCATTTCTTGCTGATTCTCTAATATAATTCCAACCAATGTTCAATTCGGTCAGGGTGGTATTCTGCATAGTGCCTCTGCCAGTGCATTTCTTGCTGATTCTCCAATATAATTCCAACTAATGTTCAATTCGGTCAGGGTGGTATTCTGCATAGTGCCTCTGCCAGTTCTTTTCCTGTCGATTCTCCTACACCGTTATATTGGTCAGGGTGATATTCTTGCATAGTGCCTCTGCCAGTGCTTTTCCTGCCGATTCTCCTATTCCGTTACCTTTAATATTTAAATTGGTCAGGGTGGTATTCTTGCATAGTGCCTCTGCCATTGCTTTTCCTGGCATTCAATAGTTGGGTTCGTTAATTAAAAAACAAATAGATAATGAAAATAATAAATAATAGTAATAAAAAGATTTTTAAAAAACCTAAAATAAAAGAAGACAAAAATATTTAATTTATTTATCTGATAAATATAGATTATAAAATTACCAAACTTCAATAAAAGAGTATTTCAAGTAATATAGAGAGATTAAAAAAAAAAGCAAAAATGTATTTAAAAAAACTTTTTTTACAATGTTTCAATAAGTTTTTACTTATATTCTAATAAAATATTACTACTTTTCTTAAAATAACTTAAAACATAGCTTTAAAATTTCTTTTACTCTTTCTTTCTTATTTATATTATATTTCTTTTATATAAAAACTTGACTTTCAATAATAAAAAAGTCAAAAAACATCTTTTTTATCTATAACAAAAAGTTTTATAAAAAAATAATTATATAATATCAAGGACTTATTTATGTAATAAAAAAGTGTATAGAAATTTTGTGCAATAAAAGAATTAATGAATAAAAATCTAAATCTTAAAAGCTTTTTATACTTATTTATTTTTCAGATTTTTTGAAAAATTTTGCCTATCTTGATTTGATCTTAAATTTAAAGTAATACAAATTAATATAGCTTTTTCTAAATATGATTAATTAATATTAAATATATTAATATTGAAATGTAAATAAACTTATACTAATTATAATAACTGTTCTAGTAATATTATTAATAAAAGAAAAAATTAATTAATGTTCTATTCTTATTTTATTATTTTAATTGAATTAATCAATACTTTAAGTTCTATAAAATTAATAAAATTTGAGTAACAAGTTTTCAAGTAATAAAAAATAATATTCATTTAATTTAAGATTTTTTTTTTATTTTTATTATTCTAGTTAGACAAACTTTTGATAATAGTTTTTATCTTATTTTAGTTAGGTTTTATAATAATAAATTTTTAGGTTACAATACAATATTTTTAAAAAATAAAAGTTTAATAAATAGTACAATCAGAAAATTAAATCAAGAAGAATAAATTTTCAAATAATAAAAGAAAAAAAATTTTTTTCAATAAGCTATTTTTTATTAAAAAAGATTTTTAAAAAGTAAATCTTTAAAAAAAACTAAATAAAAATTTATTTTATTTTATTTTTTATTTTTTTTTATATAATTATATATTTTAAATGTATATACAGTATATATTTATATTTTTAACTTAATTACTTTTGTTATTTATTTTTTTTTTTTATTTTTAAACCACAACTGGCATTAGATGTAAGCCTTTATTAAGAATTAACCTAATCTTGAATATTAGAATCCTTGGCATGATATCAATCATCTCATATAAACTATATATTTCTATATATATGCAGATTAATGATAACTCATCACAGTTATTCCTAATTAAGCCTATACACTATTCTGAAAATGGGCAGGCTCAATTAGGGGCCAAAGGTAAAGATAAATCCCTAAAGGGGAAGGCAGGAACAAAAGTTAAATGTCCCTCACTAGTAAACATTAAAATTTTTAAATTAATAACTATAAAAAACTATCTACAATTGTTCTCCATTATCTAAATTATTAATTTATAGCATTTTCTGACTTTTGTCCCTATTAAAGTGAAGAGCTATGAATTTTGTCCCTCAAAAAGGGACATAAGTAATCTGTAAAATTTTATATGCTAAATACTTTAGAGACCCATCATTAGACCTGGCCAGAGGACAGACAAACCCAGGAACTTTGTGCCTGGAACTCGAGAACAGAAGCCCAAAGACAAATCAAAACCCTCAGAACCCGAGTCCCCGCTGAAACCGAAATACACGAACATGTGGAAAGGAAAACAGTGGGAGGACAATGCTCTGCAACACACTATCAGAGAAGATATCCCTGCGCAAATTTCATGGAGCAACCACATGGAAGAAACAAGCTCTACAACATCAAGCTCAGGTACAGCATAAGATCACAATCTGGGACTCAATGAACGAAACCCACCTCAGCCCCTTTCACAGCAACCCTCATATAGAAACAGTCGGGATGGCCAAGAATATATGGATGTCAATATAGAGCCGGAGAATAACCCCGCGATGAACGGAAATGATAGGAAATGGAGACAACAACCTCATGGCAACCCCAGAGAGAGGAGCACAAGAAACGGAGCATACAAGCTGCGACTGCAGTCCCCTTTTTGACAGGAACGTTAAATATAGATACGAAAGGTTCAAACTTGGCATCCCATCTGATAAACTCCCTGGGAAAACAACACACCAAAAGCTAGCATATATATTCAAGGCTCTTAACGCCCCGAAGGCATCACCAGCATATACAGTGAGAAAATTGACAACCAGGAGTACATTACTGCCTTATTCAGTGATTAACAATCAGCTGAAGATGCAAGTAACACTCAACTACCTCAAACAGACAATCTCAGACTCGAACTCATGCCAATCACCCCACACAGGATTAACAAGGAGAATAGTGTAACAGCATAGGATATCCCTCTGGACACAACAGTCCACGAGCTCCAACAACTCTTTGCCAAACATGGCCAGATCAGCAACATCACAGTATCCATACAACGTATGTGGCAATCTGCCACCATCACCTTCATGAACACCACAGACAAAGAAAAACTACTTAACAACTGGAGCATACTATGCAAAGCAGACTCCATCAGAATCTTTGACTCTCAATAGAATCTATAACAGATGAAGGACAGAGGAAACTTCTTTGCCAAACTAACAAACCTATCACCAGATACCAATGCCTTTGATCTCCGTCAAATCATTCAACAAGCCAGGGGCAAAACCTGCTACATCTCACAGAGAATGAACTACAAATGCAAATGCTATGCAGTGATTAGCTTCGAATCAGAACAAACTTTGTATCATGCAATGGAAACAAATTACAACCTAGGAGAAACCACTGTCGAATGGAATCCAATTGAGACAAAATTATATGCAATCTGTAATAACCCCAATCACTTAGCAAAAGACTGTCACATCAAAGAAAGGAGACTACAATGGAATGAATACAAACAGTCACAAGCAGACAAATATGGCAAACTTTATATGCATTACAAGCCAGCCAAAACCTCAAACATCGTACAAATTGCACAAGCAAGAAATCTGAGGGAAACCAAACTAGAGTCCTATGCAGTTGCAGCCAGAGGAAGAAAGAAAGCAATGGAGCCATCCAAATTTAGGCAAGAAGCTCTCCAGGAAATCCTCAACTGCATCCAAGAGCTCAAAGAAGAAATCTACGTAATCAAAGAAACAGTTGCAGACCTAGATGAACAAATCGTAAATCTAGAAAACTGGGATGAGAACTACACATCAAATATGGATAAAGACCCACAAGAAATCAACAATATCGAGGATAAAGAACAAACAACACCAAACTCTACACAGAACATCCTATAACAACAACACCAACTACAAAAATCCATTGGCAACATGGATCAGACAATGACAGCACTAGTCAACACAATCTCCGACCTGATTCCATATGACATAAGAGAAGACACTAACACCTGGAAATTCCTTTAACTATGGGAAACAACACAGGTAACAACTCAAATAACAATGACAATATAGAAGACCCTAGTAACACAACTATTCAAGAAGCAAACACATAACAACCAAAGAAACAAAAGTCAACTGACCACTCTACAATACATACACATAATCAAAATGAAAATAAGGTGAGACACACAACTTCAAAACAACTCAAACAACACTTAATAAGAATACAGCAACGATTCAAGAATGAAAAAGAAGAAAATCTATCCTCACAATATAACAGCATCAACCAACAAATACCCAACACAAACAAACCTTATTGGACAATTACAATACCCAACTGCCGAGTATTAACACAAGTAGACAAATGAGAAATCTGGTTCAAAATGTGGGAAGAACAACAATGGGACATAATAGTCTCAATGGAAACAAATGGACTAGGAAAAACACAATTCTAGAAAACAAAAGCATACATGTCATGGTGAACAGTTAGTAAACCACTAGGATCAGGAGTCAAAATAGCAATAAAAAAAGATATCACAATATACGTGATCAACAAAATAGAATTTGAAGGCAGACTCCTTTGCATCGACCTGGCCCTCCCCAAAAAACAATACTACAGAATCATAAGGGTTTATTCATCTGCTCAGCCAGGCAAAGAAAGGCAACAGATTCAACAAAAAATACTAACATGGGCCAGCCAATACAATAGCTCAAACTGGCATATAATTATCACTGGAGACTTCAACACTTATCCTAATTCAAGCATAGATAAATTCACCAAAAATCACAAGATACATACTAAAAACACAACAAGTTTTTTGACATGCTTAGTGAAAAAGGTTTTATCGACTTATTCAGGTTTAACAATTCAAACAAAAAAGAATATACATGGTATTCAAACAATGCTGCAAGTAGGATAAACAGCATTTGATACAACTCCAGACCAACATGGGTATCGATAGATGCATACATCCATGACAGCTGAAAAGATCTTCTTTACACTGACCATCAAGCACAAACATGTATAATCAAATCATGGCAACTAGTCAAGAAAGTTAAAAGATATCGCAGACCACACGGAAATATCAAATTCAGTTGAAACAGTACTTGTGCACAACAATGGGAAAAATTTACTGAGAAAATGGAAGATTTCACAGATGAATAACAGAATACTATACAAGATCAGCACAAAACAATCAATCAATATTAGTACAGCTTCAGAGAAAAGATCCTATGCACAGCTAATAAATACATAGACAAAATAAAAGAACGACAACATCGACAACACAGAACAGTTCCACAAAACAATCCAATTCTTCTCTTTCAGCTCAACAAACTAAGAAAATACATGGGGGAAAAACAGGAAAGCAATGCAAGAGAGGTTACAAGAGAAAGAGAAACTGCAGCACTATATGAAGCCATAACCCAAACTATACCACTTCCAGAACTGTCAGCCATAACGAACAAACTAGAATACAGAAAAAGGTTGGACCAAATAATAAAAATAAAAAGGAACAAGTTCAAACAACACAGTGCCGAGAGAATCACCAAAGACATCAAACAATTTAAAGAAACAAGAGAGAGATGGCTAGAAACTGACAAAAAAAAAATGATAAGGTCAATCCTAAACAACCCGAAAAGAAGCATAGTGACCACATGACTTATAGATCACACAAAGGGAAAAAGACAAGTCATTAGTGAGCCAAAAGCAATAAAAGATACAATCCACCTACACTTCTAATCATGGATCAAGAAGAGGAACACCCACAATCACAAAGCAACAATTTGCCAATGAGAATACAACTCACTTAGCACAGTCTCAGAGAAATGGTACCTTCCAACAACTGCCCCAATCAAGAAGGAAGAAGTATAAAAAGTCATAGCAAGAATGAGCAACAAGTCAGCCCCAGGACCATCAGGGATACCATATATAGTTTTCAAAAAGCTAGAAGAAAACATGATACACAACCTCATGCTCTTATACAATAGAATAATGGAGGAAGAGTCAGTCCCAAAAGAATGGAAACAGGGAACAATCTATCCAATTCCCAAACCTAAAGACTGGCAGCATGATATCAATATCACCAGACCCATCACACTACTGAAGACAGCAAAAAAGATTTTCTCCAAGATTATCACTAAAAGGCTAAATCAAGTACTGACTAAGTATGAGATCCTGTTGGAACACAACTGGGCAGCATTCCCGAAGCTAAGCACAAGAAAACTCATTTGTATAATTAACAATATATTAGAAGATATATGTGAAAATAAAAAACCCTGCTATATACTCTTTCAGGACATAAGCAAAGCATATGATATAATCAACATTAAAAGACTCACCTTAGCAATGGAAAGAATTAAAATCCTATAAAAAATCATTAAACTTATAGAAGACATATTTACAAATAGACAAAACAAAATAATAACCTTTTTTAGAGATACAGACCCCTATACAGTACAAGAAGAAATTGACCAAGGTGACACAATTTCCCCACTACTATGGAGAATATATTATGATCCCCTCATCAGCCATATCAGTAAAATGAAAGGATATCAACTGACCAACTGAAAAAACAAGGAAGGCAATATCAACATTTCTATTGCAGCCTATATAAATGACACAACTTTCATAACACAAAATCGAGAGGACTTGGAGCTAATAACTATTGCCAACAGTTCCTTCTACCACCTCAATGACATCACTGTGAATTCAATCAAATCAGATCTCCTAATTTTCAATGGATCAAAAGAACCACTACTTTTTCAAAATCAACTGATACAATCTAGTACAAACATGATAGCAGTCAGAGTCCTTGGGACATGGCATGAAGCAAAAGCAGGAAAAAAATACCAATGACACTTAATCGAACAGAAAGTCAAAACAATTTGCAACATAACCAAATAGAAGGGAATAACAGACAAGATGCACTGATATATAATAAACAATGTCCTCTTCCCACAAATTGAATACTTGACACAAAACATGATACTAACAAAAGCAGAAGTTATCAAAATAGACACCCTAATCAGACAAAACTTCCGCCAAAGGGTCAAGCTGGCAGCAATATGTCCCACCTCAATATTACACTCACTCACAATGTATAATATCATGGAAATGTATTCAAGACTATGCCAGAAATTTGTAGCAAACTTACAGGAACTATATTACAGTAATAACATAGCAGGAAGAGTCACAAGACTCAGAATCAATCAACTCCAATGGATGGCATAGCAGGACAAAAATATCCTAGAAGACTGCCCAGAAGTTCATAAACCAACACACAACTTCTTACAGGATGGTCTCAGAATGATCCAAGAATTCAATATCCATATTACACGCTCTGAAAACATGACTTCCAAGCCTCAAGGAATACACATTGAACTTATTATGGACTTTGAATGAATAAACAAATACTGATCCCATCTCAGAACACACAGAATATCACATATCAATCAGATCCTGACCCTTTTCAAGTGAAAACTATTAACTGGCATCAAGTAGGACTTATCAGCAACAGGACGAACAAGAGGAAGGAATCAAGTTGGTACAAGCAATTTAGAACCACAGTTGATAATGCTCAATAACAAGGAATGATCACACCAGAACTTAATCCAAAAGCCCAAATTCAGATGGTTTACAATAACCACGACAGGTACAAGTAGTACACCTCCCAAGTAAACAACCAACTGATAATGAGAAAGGTAATAAGTAAATCACACCTTGGGATAAAGATCAGACATTATAACCAAACCAACTCCTCACCGATGGAACCATGTAAAGGATATAATCTAATAACCATAAAGGACAAAAGAGGGGACAACTGCTGCATCGAAATCCCAAAATACATCGCAACCACTATTCCAGTAATTAAAACATCTATTTCTAACTTTCCCATCAACTCCACAACTGGCCAGCAAGTGTGGCACTCACAGATATTACCAGGCAGTATTGAAAAATAGTGGAACATGCCAAACGAAAAGATAGAAGCAGTGGAAATTCCCAACTGGCAAACAAATATCAATCTTTTAAAACTACTGCTTCAAATGGACGACATAACAACCAGAAAATGTAACGAAATCACCAAAATACTCAAAGACAAAACCTCTCTTGTAATCTATATAGATGGAGCCTTCAACAAATTAACAAACCAACAAGTAATAGGAACTGGTATAATCTTCATCTGCGAAAACAAAACAACACATAGACTAAACTTGAAAGTCCAAGGTCAAGTATCAGCACTGAGAGCTGAGATTATAGCTGCAACTATCGCAATAGCAGTTACAGGACATAACAAACAAATAACTATCTTTACAGACTCTCAACTTCTGATCCAGAACATAGGGAAACTCAAGCAAAAGGGTCAAATACACAAAATAGAAGAAGTGCAACTCATATTTAACATTAATGAAATTATAGAATAGCTTTATCAATACATTATATGACAGAAGATATATAGCAAGAACAAAGACCCAATGCACATTCAAGCATACATACTAGCACAAAAAACACTCCAAAATCAGGCAACCAAACAACCTTCAATGCTCATAGCACACACCTTCAATCAAAAACTGCTAAGTTTCCACTTTAACAAAAGAATAGAGATACCAAAACTGATTTGCAAAACAATCAAATTAATCTGACAGGTCATGCACACCTCCAACTGAATCAATCTCAAACGAAACCAAACAATAACTCCATAAATTAGAAAAAAAATCAACTGGGAGCTAAGTCTCATAAATATTCACCCCATAGTAATAACCTCAGACCACACTGACTGGTGGAATCATGCCCAAAGAACATTCACAATAAAACTTTGGAATCAGGAACTACCCATAATGCATAAACTACACAAAAGATCTCCAGATATATATAAGAACAACCAATGTCCCAACTGTTCGAGTGACGAAGACAATGAACACCCCTTTATCTGCAAGTACCATGGCATAAACATTTATAAATAAATCAATAAGTGCATCATTAAAGAGATAAAAAATAGAAGAAAAACTAATGATCATTATACAGATATCACACAAGTGATACACACGAATACACAATAACTAAAAGCACCAATTTTTAGAGAAGGGATCAGCAGGACTCTGAATGATCTCATTATAGACAGACTAGGTCAAGACAAGCTGGTGGACATGATCAAGTTAATTACCAAATACATCACATTCATAATGTACTACATCTGGCTAGACAGATGCTGCAAGATGTCAATATGGGATAAAACTCAGGGTATAATAACCAAAATCAAGAAACAAAAATGAAAACAAAAGAAATCCTTGAGATCACAAGGAGACGCAATAACAAAGCAACATGAAATTCAAAACAATATGTTGGAAGAAATAATTCTGGAAACACAAAGTTTCTTTCAAATTCTAATGGAAGGTGCCAATGAAGCCTAGATGCATTAGTTTTCTATAACAGAAGCAATATGTCATAAGGGGTACTTCATCAACCAATTAGCTTTTTAGTAACATAGTAACATAGAGCATATAGAAAATGAGTCTGTAAAATTGCTTTACTGAATCAAGTAATATGCTTTTGATACTATATTAATAAAGTAGACCTGTTTTGCCTTTTTTTAAAAAAAAATCAGCAGTTTAAATGTAGCTATTTAAGGTAATTAAAAAAAACCCCTGGTTTTTTTTTATATTTCTTTACATCATTACATGTTTCTTTAAAATTTTGTGATATTTTTTATGATATTTTTCTCTTTACAACATTACTGATATTATTTACATCAAAATAAAATGAAATATAATAGTTCTTTCAACGATTCTGATGAAATAAATGATAAAAGTTTCAGTTTAGATAGCTATGAATTGAGCGATACTAGTAATGTTGCAACAAGGAGTTTTTTGGAGACATCATCGAGTAATAAAATAAATTATAAAAGTAAAGTGTGGAACCATTTTACAAAGTATTCCAATTTTAATGAAAGTAAAAAAGTTTTCTGCAATTATTGCAGCACCAAATATACCTGTAGTGGAGGCAGCACCTCTAATCTTTT
>CAJVPT010006890.1:0-10609 GCA_910592055.1 Acaulospora colombiana
TTTAGACAAGATTGTAATCGATAGTTTTTTAAAAATTATTATTAAATTTTTTATTAATAAAAACGATCAAAAGAAGCGGTTCATATAAATTTACTTCAAATTTTTTTAAAAAATTTTTTTGAATAATAAAATAATAAAATTTTTTAGTATAATGTTTTGTTGTATTTATAAATATATGTGCAAAATTATTCGCTTCTTTGTATTATATTTAACAAGTTACAACTGTATAAAGATTCAGATTCAGATGATCCGATACTTTTGAGCGCCACTGTATGTTACATTACTAATATCATTTCATTATGTCGCATTAATACATTATGGAAAAACAATGTTGCCTTTTCATGGAAGAGTAATCAGGCTTGATCTGTCCCCACAAGTGTGTACGGCGAAAGAATATCAACACATACGTTTCCATCCAATAATTGACACTGAACTTTGTTAAACGGCCCTTCCTTGTGGCGGATTACCTCTTCTAGCGCTTCTATGCGGGAGCTGTACGTGGTAGCTTAGATTTTTTATCATATGATGATTTCACCCGCTCGTTAAAATTAGAATTAATAATATAAAGAGATTTCAAAAATTATTGGAAAAATCCAGATCCTGATCCAGTAATAAGTTTTCCCAAAAAGTTTAGAAAACGCCGTATAAAATTGATTCCTATTACTAACACTCATGTCGTAATATTAAAATTTTGATGTTAATGAGTATAACCCAGAGTCTAAGTCTTATAAGGTGAAATTTTTCTTCGTTCCTCTCTAATTCTCTTATTTGAACGATATACTCTAGAACCTTTACTCATGGCGTAGTTTGTTTCAAATTGTGAGAAATCATTATTGTTTTCTGATCCAACCTTTCTATATTTTTCACGTATGTTGTGTATATTATAGCGAGACTCCATTATGCGTAAAATTAGATCTTGGTCTTGGGCATTCTGTTCGGGAGTGACATTAATTCCATCATTTGTAACATAAGAATAAGAGACTTGGACTTGAGCTTATGAAGAAAACTTAATAGCATATTCTTAATTTGTTCCATTTTTTTTTCATTCTATGTGGGATCACCAAGTTGCGAACATGGTTATGCTGCCCATTATATACTCTTCGATTTCCAAGATATACTTAATCGACATGAATGTCACTTTCACGAGTTTATGCATGTAAAGCGCCCTTATAACTTTATCTGAATTTGCACGTCTGGAAAAAGAGCCTCATTTTAGGTTTGATTATCTGGACTCGTGAGTTTGGAACCTCATAAGGTTTATTATACAACAAAAAAAGTATGAGGTGGGAAACTATCTACCCATAACTTTTGGTAGTTTTTTTGACCCTTGCCCTCTTATTAGCTGAGAGTTATCGGTCGTTACCCGATCCTTTAGCAACCCAACAATGATCCCAATTATCCTTTTTTACATTACTTCGTAGTGTATCGAGATTTTCTTTGATCGCTGTCTTCGAAAGATAGATTTTATATTCGCTCTCACTGGTGCAATAAAGACCATCAGTAATGAAAACAAGAAAATGCCAATTCCATAGATATAGTCGTGGTCGACATTCCCAAAAGCTTGTTCAGTTGTCTTTTTTTTCTTATTCGTGTGGCATGCGCTTTCGAGTTGAATAACCGTATATAAATTAGTTAATGTCAAACGCCAATAATAAACACTAGGCAATTTAGAATGGTTGGATATCATTATGTGAAATATACGGCTACACTTGTGAATATCCGATTTTGATGTTACGAGGTTTTCTTTCTACAATACACGAGATCTTCCTTTCCCTTGATTGCGTAATCAACTCGCCCAGATGTTTCTTCATTAGAGATATCCTTCTTCAATGAAATATAGAGTTTTTTCCTCCTTGATATGTTTTCTAACAATGGTAAGGCTGTACTGTTGCAGAATGGATGAAATAAATTCACAGTGAGTTGCTACTTTAGGATCCGTTATCATCTCGATATTCGTTAGTATTAGTATTATGTCTGCTACACAGTGCTTGAATGCATCGTCATCTTCATCGACTTCTTCAAAAACTATACAACAAAAAAGAATGTGTGAATATAACCTATTTTCGATTACTTTGCCAGAGCAGAACTCAGAAATTGCGGGACGGCCCATCTCGGAAAATGCACAAAATAAAGCAATCTCTTCTCAATTGACCTTTTTCTTGCGGTGCACTTCTTTTAATTCTTCCAACGTTTTATAGGATGAAAAGCTTCGTATCTTCTGTTCTGATAGCTCTTCGGCAAAAACAGTCTAGTTTATAGCAGGTTAAAATGCAGTATAGGTAACACCTATTGTTTCCTATTGTTATTGTAGTGACTATATTATATTTTATCCTTAAATCTACCAAATTAGTTTAATGTGGAAAATATTTCTTTTTGCCCAAATACCTTATAAAAATAAAAGTTTCACGTCAATTTTTTCCTTCAGTTTACATACAGCACATTGTTAACATTGTAAATTTGGTACATCCCTTTCCTCGGCTCTTACCATTTGTCGAATTTCTAAATAGATAATTGCTTATATAAAGTATTTAAATATTTAAAATTATGACAAAAAATAAAAATCCTATCGAAAATAAAAAGGTCAAATAGTGGTAGTATTAGAAATGGAAAATTATCAAGAAAGTTCGGTTTACCAAAGCTTTTTTTCCTAAACTTATTGTTGCAAAAATACCTCATGTGGTTGTTCTTGTTAAAAAACAATGTGTGATTACAAAAATCCTGAATTTTCAATTTAAAAGGATGGCAGTCAAAAAATAGGAAATGGTACTGTTTCTGGTGGTGTCAGTCTGGGTGGTAATGCTTTGTCAGGAAATGCTGAATTTACTCTTATTAGAAACAGCAGAAGTGATGTTGATCTTAAAATTGGAACCGTTTCGGCAGGAGGATGTTTTATAAATGTAGGATATGGTATAGCAAGAGCAAGTGCTAACATTACAAGTTATAAATTTAATGGACTAGAAGCTAGATTAGGACTTAGTGTTGATACTGGTGGTAGAATTAGTGATAATGGTATAGAATTTACACCGTCTCCCAAAAAGAATGCAACACCTGATCATCGATCTTTAGGTGTTAAAATTTTAATCAGATCAGATCAAATCATGATGAAATTTATAATATAGATAGAATATAAGTATGCTTAAATAATTATAAGTTAAAATAAATATTAAATTAATAAAAAAATTTTTTATGATAATTTTTTTTTTAAATTTACTGTTGCGTTATTTTTGGAGTTTTTTAAAAAAAATGACAAATTTTATTTATTTATAAAAAATTAATATATATAATTATACAAATATATTTGATTTTTATTACCATCTTGTATAACTACCTTTTGCCTTAATAATATCATTAATTCTTTTAGCCATTGTTTCTATATATTTCTTACAATTTTTTTCAGATGTTTCATTCCAAATCTCTAATAAATTATTCCAGAAAGTTTCTTTGTCATTAATATTAATCTCTAAATCATTAACTCTTCTTTTAATATTATTCCAGATATTTTCTATTGGATTTAAATCTGGAGATTTTGATGACCAAGAAATAGTTCTAATTTTGTTATTTTTAACCATCTTTGAACTATTTTAGCCTTATGTTTAGGATCATTATCATGTTGAAATATAATATCTTTAGGAGCTAAATGATAATATCTTAATGAATATATTATTTCTTCTTTCAAAATTTATCTATAAAGCTCTATATTAAAATTTTCTTCAATTCTAGATAAATATCCTGTACCATAATAAGTAAAACATCCCCATATATTAATGCTACCTTTACTAAATTTAGTTATAGGAATTATATGTTAATTCTTTAAAGGTTCTATAGATTTTCTTCGCAATATTTACATCCCTCAGCTTCAAAAAGTTGAAATTTAGTTTCATCAGATCAAACCACCATACTCTAATCTTCTATGGCCCAATTTTTATATAATTTTGCAAATTCTAATCGGATTTTTTTGTGTTTTACTTAAAAAAGGTTTCTTGTGCTATGTATATGCTTTAAATCCATTTTTCTTAAGAATTCTTTGAATTGTGTTGATACTAATATTTATTTTTTCATATTTTATTAAGGATCTACATATATTCATGACAGTTTTACATTTTTCCTTTAGAATTTTTCAAATGACAATATATTCTTCATGTAAAGTAAGTTTAGGTGGACAACTAGGAATAGGTTTATTTTCTAATTTGTTTGTTTCAAGATTTTTTTTTAAGTCTAAATATAGTGGAATAATAAATATTATTACCAATTTTGGCAGCAACTTGACATAAACTATAACCTTCTTCTAATAAGGTAATAGCCTTTACTCTTTTCTCTATAGATAACTTTCTTGAAAACATTTGATTTATACAAGATATGAATAAATTTTTGCATTTTTATATTTTTATAAAAAAATACCAAAAGTCACGCAACAGTAAATTTTTATTAATTGCATCATAAAAAATTTTTTTATTATTTTAATTACTATTCTAATGTATATACCAAATAGATTAGATTATACTCTGTATATACTATAAATTTCATCATGATTTGATCTTATCTGATCAAAATTTTAACACTTAAAGATCGATGATCAGGTGTTGCATTCTTTTTAGGAGACAATGTATTTTTGATATATTAATATAGCTGGCCTAGTGATTGGATTATCATAATAAAATTTTCAGATAATTATTTGTTGGGCACATGATCAAGGGATAAGTTGTAAATCTTTATTGGTTACATTCCTACTTTGATTTTTTTATCTATTAGATAATGTGTGCTAATTTTTTATAAACATTCATGAGCCTGATAATTATGTCCTCAATTGATAAACTAAAAGAAGCCACTATGTTAGAAAAGCCACCAGCAATGAAGAAATTGTCACAGGCTCATGCACGTAAAAATAAAAAGCAGAGACATGAACAAATTCAGACATACCACGAACCAGTTGATATTATACTTAATCCACTGAGCACATATTTTTGTTAGTTGCAAAGCCTTTTTTTCTTATTTTTTATATTGAAAGGAATGGGTTATGGAACAGAACAAAGTTATTAATGGACCTGTGTTCTGGCAAAGGCAATTTGTTTGTTCTACAAAAATAATGCTTAAAGAATATCTAGAAATGTCTAGTCTTAAACATTTAACTTAATTTAGAAAACCAATATTTCATTTTATAATTAAGCATCGAATTCAGAATACTACCTGTGGTCTATATACTCATGATAAGGTTAATTATATAGAAAGGAAAGGACAAGTGTTCCTCTCTACCTTACGGATTGTAAATTGTCTAAAGAAACAAAAACATAGCAGTAAATTTCAACAAAAGAATCTACTTATTGAGACATTAATTTGGGAAGTGAAGTCTGTTGGCAATAATTTTTCGAGTTACCTGAACTACTTCCTGATTTTTTAATATTACTTGATAATTGTAACACATCCGAGGAATCAGAGATTCGAGTTTATACCTCATCATCTATAGATAATATGAATAAAAAATTGTTGATTACTTTTGTATGATGGTTAAAAGATGAATTGTATAATAGTATCTCAAGATTTTGTGAGAAGATTAGACACACTCTTGACCTTCAAGATATTATGTATTTATATGATGTTGATAGTGTTACTACGTGTAATACCCGAAAAGAAAAACCTGACTTATTATGTCAGTACGTGAAAATTTTCATCATTGAATAGATTTTTACTATATACTAGAACTAGTATGTATTGTGGGCAAGGATAATCGAACCTTAACTCATTAGAAATAACACAAGCAACAAATTTAGTTAATAAAATTAATCTCATATAAGCAATGAATTCTAGAATTTTATAAAAATTTTGATGTGTTTATATTGAACAATTCATTTCAATATACTAGTTTTAATGCTGCAAGTAGTCACAATTCCAATTATCAAAAGTATGTCATAAATTACTCTATGACCGTTATTTATTATTTAATTCTATTAATCGATTTCTTAAAAAATATTATAGGAATCTATATGAGAAGATATCCAAATTAATGTGATTCGGCTTCTTCCCTATGGTTGCGGTTAATTTCAATATGATTAAGACTATCAATGGAATAATTACGATGAATCCAAATTCTCTCTGTTGCTTGGTCACTTTTGACGATTTTGAGGGTGAACTTTGCTTTTCACAATTCCAGATTATCATTCCACTTCATTCAGGGCAAGTTGTAATATTTTCTTTTCATCTTTTTCTTCATGAAAATTTTCCTATAACTCAAGAAATTTGATATAGTATCATTTATTTTGTTCATAATATGTTCTTCCACTATTCGCATAAATTTACCCAAGATTTACAAAGATCGAAAAGATGAGATTAAACAAGATGCGAATGAATTGGTTGTTTCTATAATTCCTCAGTAAGACCTAAACAGTGCTTATAAATTAATCACCAGGTTAGATTCGACAAATCAAATTCGAGTTCTACTGTCATCCACCAATTGTAGGAGAGGACATATCAGTATGTCTTTATTATAATGTTACAGTGTCCGTCAAAAAAATACAACACTGTTTGCTAATAGTTAATCTGATCATATTAGATCAGATTATGATGAAAATTATTAGTGTATACAGTGTATAATCTGATCTAATTAGTGTATAATGTAGAATAGTGAATAAATAATTTTTTTACATTATAAAATTAATGAAAATTTATTATTACGTGATTTTTGATATTTTTTAAAAAAAATTATAAAAATACAAAATTTTTCTTAAATTTTTTTATAAACTAATGTCTTAAAAACAGAGAAAAGGTTAAAGATTATTACCATGTTAAAAGAAGATTGTAGTTTACATTAGATTGTTGCCAAAATTGATAACAATGTTTATTATTTCACCATATTGAAACTTACTTAAAAAATATCAAACAAATAAATCAGAAAATAAATCTATTCTTAATTATTTATATAAATATATCCCACATGAGGAATGTATTTATATTAAAAATTAATAAATGAAGAATACAAAGTAGCTGCAAATATATACAAGTCCTTAAAAAATATGAAAAAATAAATATTAGTATTAGAATAATTAAAGAATTCATAATAAATATATATTTAAAGCATATGTACAGAAAAAACTTTTTTTGAATAAAAATAAAAAAATCCAATTGGAATTTATAAAACAATATAAAAATTAAATTATAAAAAATCAAAGTATTATAGTTTATTCTGATAAGATTAAATTTCAATCTTTTGAAGCATATGAATAAAAATATTGCTAAAAATTTTTATAAAATCTTTAAAGATTAATATATAATTTTTATAATTAAATTTTATAATTATAGTATTAATTTATGATAATGTTTTATCTATATTAGTACAAAGTATTTATCTAGAATTAAAAAAATCTTAATAGTAATTTCTATAAGCAAATTTTGAGAAAAGAATTAAAAAAGCAATTAAAAATTATGCAATAATAAATTTTCAAACAAAAAAATTTTTTATTAATTATATTACTATTTTATTATACAATAGGAGATAAAAAAAAATTGCCTAAGTTTTTTAAAAAATTAAAATTTTTATTATAATTTAAAATTTATTTATTTAAAAAAATATAATATAAATATTTTAGTTTTATAGAATAGTTTTTAATTAAAATAATTTATATTTACAGTATTTAATAATATTATTTTTAATTTTTTTTTAATTTTTATATATTAAGTTGTATAAATATTATAAGTTATATATTATTTTATAAAAAATCATATATAGTAGAGAACAAAAAAAAATAGTTTTTTTCAAATATATTTAATTTAATAAAAAATTTTATAAATTAAATCAAACTTAAAATATAAATACATAAATATTTAAATTTTTACTTAATACTATTTTATAACTTTTGTTATTATTATTATTTTATATTTTATTTTAATTAAAAAATTTAATATTATATACAAATTTTATAAACTAATATATATAAGTTTACTTTTTAAATATAGTTTTATATAATAACAAAGGAACATATGGTCTCAAAAGTATCTGGGAGATACAGCTAAGTCACATACCTACATTTTTATATCAACTTAACAATAATGAGACCTCTGGTATTGCTACCATAATCAAACTAAAACAAAATCAAATCAAATATTGTAAGCCAGGTAATATCATAGGCAATCCTATCAACTCTTACAAGCTGACAAAAGGAAACCTGGCAACTATGACACTGGGTCTGGCAAAAAGTATACAAGTTATTTTTCAAAGTTGGAGATAGAAAAACATATTTAATTATCAGGGAGATATCTTATTAATCAAATCTATACTGCAAGAGAATAGAGAATATAGAAAAGTTATTTCATCACTACGAAAATATAAGATCATGTTTCTAGACCAGCTCATCAATATTATCCCAATGACACTTAAGAAATGGAGAGCAGTTCAAATCCTTTATAGCAGATGCAAGGGATCAATTTTTTTCTGATACAAAAAAGTTAAGGAAAAAATAATAGTAAATCAAGATCTCCTATGAAACTCTTTATATGGGCTTGAATGAACAGTTTACAATATATAAACTGAAATATTCATAACAAATACAAATAGAAGAAAGATTTATTGGGCAGTTCAGGCTAATACTTCAATAGATATATAGGAAAAAACAGCATTCATAAACAAAAAAACCTATTTCATCTTATATTATCTAGTATATAATCCTATTAGTAATAATACTTATCTTCAATCAGACAATACAGAGCAGCCATTAGAAGTAGTCCTATCACAGATCCACCTTCTTTCACAAATTAATCAACATAATAATTTAAGAAAAAGAAAACAGATCCTTTTGCCAGGAATCCCTACAGACTGGCAAACAAATGTATTTCAGCAAACAGTGGCTCTATCAACTTCCAGATTAGTTGAAACAGAGATTCAAATAGAAAACTGGGATATCACACTAATAGAAAAAGCTATGCAAACAGAAGAACACAAAGATGAACTTAAGAGTATCTTGAGATATAACAAAAGGAAATGGGTGATCAGCTTATATTCTATACAAATAGCTCTTATAAAAAATAATAGATGGTGAATTCAAAAGGGGTTTAGCTTGGATTATGATAAAAGAAGACAAAATAATTAAATTGTTTTCAGTAGGAGCATTTATATGACCATCAGCAACTAGAGCTAAAATACTAGCTATTCTCACTACACTATATACAGTCCCTGAAATACAAAGTTACAATTTACATTGATTGCAACATCGCAGTCAAAGTATGGAAATCTATCTGCTCACAAATAGAGACATCTACAAGAAGATGAATAAATATCATTAATTGGCTACTTTGGAATAAGATCAAGGACTTAATAAAGAAAAAAAACTGAATCTGGAAATCCTAAAGGTTAAAGCCTACAGAACCAATAGATTTAACAATAAAGTAGACTTACTTATCAAACAGGTCAGGTGGGAGAATCCAATAACTTGGTATTAATTACTAAAACTAGGAAAAGTCCTCATGATAATAGCATGGGAAGAATATACAATAGAAACTGGTATCAAAGATTTTATTAAAATGTTCAATAAGAAAACGATTGAACTAGACTGGATAACATAAAAATGGATCTAGAATTTTTGGATCCAAAATGCTAAAAATATAGAGTGGACAACCTTTTGGAACCAGTTCAATCCAATCAATACCTTCGATATCTCTTTCAAAATCAATAAAGACAAAGCTTTTTAATTAACTTAACTCACAATAAACTTTCAGTTCTATAGATACTTAAGAAGAGGAAATCAGAAGTGTATATCACAACTACTTGCCCAATATACAAACTTCAAGAAGAGATACTAGAACATTTTTTTGAATATCCAGTTACTAGAAAAACTTGGAAAAACTTATAATAGAAGATAAACAAAAAGATCAATAAACTCATTAGTAAAAAAATTAAATATAAGAAAGAATTTCAACCTAAAATAAGTGAATAGATAGATAAATGGTTAAAAGAGATCTAAGAATCTAACAAGAATCTTTTCAATACCATCTGTAAATATATAGAAAAAAGCAAAACCACCTTCTTGAAGAACTATCTTAAAGAGCAGCTTAAGATCCTACTGCAAACATATATAATATAATTAGTAAACTCTGTCAAAAGATGAGAGCAAATTTTAAAAAGAAGATCTGGAATATGTGCTGTGTCAATGTTATAGAATAGAAAAAGAAACAAAATATTACAGAAGAAAATAAAAGAAACAAAAGGCCCAAGTTCAAACCTGATAAACAAACTGAACATGATTAAAAATAATTGCTATTACCTTAGAGAATTCAAACCTGAAGGATATCAAAGAAATAGAAGAAAAAAAATACACAGTGATTATTAAAGATTGGGTTTGTCATGGAATAAAGCGGTTTGATTTTTAACTGTAGACAAAACTTAAAATGATCTGCAGTAATGACCTATAGGCAATGATTTTATTAATTAGAGAAATTATATAAATTAGTAAAGGAATAAAATATCATTCCCTAAGTTACATTTAGAGAAATAGCTTTTCGACAATGAGTGAGTCAGTATAAGAAAGTTACAAAATTTATAAATATCTAGCATATACGGTAGCTTACAAAAGTTTGGGATCATCTAATAGTATTTTTATAGTTTTTTTGATTTAATCATTTTTTATTT
>CAJVPT010006891.1:0-10607 GCA_910592055.1 Acaulospora colombiana
TAAATACAACCTAGGGAATGATATTTCGCTTCTTTACTAATTTGGATAATTCCTTTAATTAATAAAATCATTGCCTATAGGTCATTACTGTCGATCATTCTAAGTTCTGTCTACAGTTAAAAGCCAAATCACTTAGTTCCATAGCAAACCCGATCCTTGATAATTGTTGTATACTTCTTTTCTTCTGTTTCTTTAATGTCCTTTAGGTTCAAGTCCTCTGGAGGTAACAGCAATTCTTTTTGGTCTTGTTTGGCCTGTTTGTCAGGTCTGGACTTGGGCCTCTTGTTTCTTTTATCCTCTTTTGTAATGTTTTGCTTCTTTTCCCATTCTATAACTTTGACACAGTGAGTATTTTAGATCTCTTTTTTAAAGTTTGCTCTTATCTTTTGACAGAGTTTGTCGATTATACCCTATATATTTTTTGGTAAGATCTTGAGCTGCTTTTTAAGATATTTTTTCAAGGAAATGATCTTGCTTTCTTCCATATATTTACAGATAATATTGAAAAGGTCCCTGTCAGATTTCTGGATCTCTTCTAACCATTTGTCCATCCAGCCACTTATGTTAGGTTAAACTTTTTTCTTGTCTTTTATTTCTTTACTAATAAGTTTCTTGATCTTTTCATTTGCCTTCTGCCATAAGTTCTTCCGAGTTTTCCTAGTGGCTGGGCATTTAAAAAAATGTCCTAGTGTCTCTTCTTGCAGTTCGCATGCTAGGCAAATAGTTGTGATATATACATTTGATTTCCTCTTTTTAAGTATCTGTAAGACTGAAAGTTCATTATGAGTTAAGTTAGTTAGGAAGCTTTTATCTTTATTGGTTTTGAAAGAGATATCAAAGGTGTTGATTGGATTGAACTGATTCCAGAAGGTTGCTAGTCTATAATCTTATCATTTTGGATCCAAAGTTCCTGAATCCATTTCTGTGTTGTCCAGTCTAATCCAATCTTTTTCTTATTGAAAGTTTTAATGAAATCTCTGATACCAATTTCTATTGTATGTTCTTCCCATGTTGCTATTGTGAGAACTCTTCCTAACTCTGGTAGCTGATGCCAAGTTATTGGGTTCTCCCGCCTAGCCTATTTAGCAAGTAAGTCTACTTGATTGTTGAATTTGTTAATTCTGTGAGCTTTGATCTTTAGGATTTCCAGATTTAGGTCTTTCTTCTTTACTAGGTCCTTGATCTTACTCCAAAGTGACCAGTTAGTGATCTTTGTCCATCTTCTTATAGATATCTCTGTTTGTGAGCAGATGGATTTTTATACTTTGACTGCAGTATTGCAGTCAGTATAGATCGTAACTGTTGTATTTCGGGGGCTGTATACAGTGCAATAAAAATAGCTAATATTTCAGTCCTGATTGCTGATGACTATGTAACAGCTCCTGCTGAGAACTGTTTAACTATTTTGCCTTCCTCTATCGTGATCCAAGCTAAACTTATTTCGAATTCACCATCTATTGTCTCTTTTTTATAAGAGCCATCTGTGTAGAATGTGAATTGATCAGCCATATTTCTTTTGTTATATCTCAAAATGCTCTTCAGTTTATCTTTGTATTTGTCAGTTTGTATGGCTTTTTCTATTAGTGTGATATTCCAGTCTTTCACTTGAATCTCTATTTAGACTGGTCTGAAAGTTGGTAGAACCACTATTTGCTGAAATACATTTGTTTGCCAGTCTGTAAGGTTTCCTGGCAAAAAGATTTGTTTCCTTTTTCTTAGATTATTATGTTGATTGAACTGTGGAAGAAGATGGATCTGTGACAGGACTACTTATAATAACTGCTCCGTACTGTTTGATTGAAGATGAATATTGTTACTAGTAGGATCATATACTAGCTGATATGGAGTGAAATAGGTTTGTTGTTTATGGATATTATCTTTCCCTATGTATCTGTTGAAGTATTAGCCTGAACTACCCAGTAAATCTTCCTTCTATCTGGGTTTGTTGAGAATACCTCAGTTTGTATATTGTAAACTGTCCATTCAAGCCCATGTAGAGAGTTTCGTAGGAGATCTTGATTTACTGTCATTTTTTCCTTCACTTTTTTGTACCAGGAGGAAACCGGTCCCTTGCATCTACTATATAGGATTTGAACTGCTCTCCATTCCTTAAGTATCATTGTGGTAGTGTTAATGAGCTAATCTAGAAACATTATCTTATGTTTTCATAGTAATGGAATGGCTTTTTCATATTCTCTATCCTCTTGCAATATAGATTTGATTGATAAGATACCTTCTTGATAATCAAATATGTTTTTCCATCTCCAACTTTGAAAAGTAACTTGTATGCTATTTGCCAAAGCCAGTGTCATAGCTGCAAAGTTTCCTTTCATCAGCTTGAAAGAGTTGATAGGATTGCTTAGAATATTGCCTGGCTCCCAACATTTGATTTGACTTTGTTTCAGTCTGATTATGGTAGCAATACAAGGGACCTCATTATTGTTAAGCTGACAAAAAAGTGCAGGTATGTGACTTTCTAGCTGTATTTCCCAGATACTTTTGAGACCATATATTCCTTTGTTATGAATACAATTGTTTGGAATCATTCCACAGACTAGGGCCTTGTTCTTGAATACTTTTCTAAACATGGCTGTGAGATTATTATATGTTTTCTTACTCAGGTATGTATGTTGTATTCTGTATTCTATTCTTGGAATTAGGACCCTATTGATAATGTATCGGGCATGTTTTTCTGTCAGCTTTTTCTTAATTATTGTCTGCACTACTGTTCTGATCTCTGATTTTATAAGACTAATAGTATCCTAATTTTTTTTCTTGATCCTAGCCAGATATAAAGTAATCTAGCTTGGTCCTCCTTACTAATTTCATGGACTATAGTATTCTCTGTTCTAGCCTGAACAGTCCTGGAAACTTGTGGGTTTTGGTTGATAGTAAGAAGGATTGACTTCTCTGCATTGATCTGAGAGTCATTTTCTATATAGAACTTTTTCGTTTCTTCCAGGATCTTTTTTAGGTCTTCCTTGGATTTGGCAATCCAGGTTGTATCATCCATGTAGGCAATTACTGCTTGTCTTAAGGAGAGCTTCATCTTCTTTTCCAGTTTACTAAAGTTGGGAGACCATTTTTCTCCCATGGAATAACCCAGGTTGCTGTTGTTTTGATCTTACATAAAAGTGGATTATAGAAGATTCTCCATAATAATGAAGAAATTGTTTTTCCTTGATCTATCCTATCCCCTGCTACTATTGGATTAGATAGTCCATTGGGAAGAATAATACTACAGTTTTTATCTTTGAAGAGATCTATTATGAGCTTCTTAATAGTTGTAGGGATTCAAATCTGATCTATAGCCTTTTCAAGCATGTGCAGGGATATTGTATCATATGGCTTTGCAGTATCTTGAAATAGGATTCATAGTTCTTTTTTTTTTTCTCTAGCCTCTTCACAAATATTGTTTAGCAGGTGAATAGGCTCTGCTGTACTCTCTTCCTGTAGCCCGGCAAAGTTAGGTCCTTTTAATATTTTATATTGCTTGCAAATAGCTAATAGTCAGTTAGTAAGGATCTTGATAAAGCATTTTCGAGCTGTTTCTAAAAAAACGATAGGTCTTGTATTGCTTAGATCATATTTCCAAGGCTTGAATTTGGGAATAGAATAGATGTTGCTACTTTTCCATTTCTTTGGTATTTGATCTATACTTAAAACTTTATTAAAAAAGAAGACATAAAGTTTCTTTTCCTTTGATCCTTAAATGTTTGAGCATTTCTTAGCTGATGTATGAGGGGCCAGTAGCCTTGTTATTTGGGAGAGATTGCAAAGTAGCTTCAAGCTCTTCTACTTTGATTTCTTCTGTTAAAGATGAATACCATGTTGAATCGATCCATTCTTTGTGTTGATATTCTTTTTTCCAGGAGAGGTCTAGATTCTTGAAGTTGGCATTTCTCTTTTTGAACACCTTTTGTAATATTCTTTAACCTTGTTTTTGATAGTTTGAGGGTTAGTAGCAATGTATTCTTTCTTTTCCTGATTTGTGGTTAGCACCCAATCTAATGTAATTCTTAGTTTTTTATGGTTTAAGACTGAGCCCAGCATCCGCTTCTGATTGGATCTAAGATCATCACATTTGTTATCCAAAGCCTCCTTAATTTGATTTCTAATATGAAGACTTTCTTTTTTCTTGCATATTATTCTGAGGGTACATTTTATCTTAGTGATTTTTCTTAATTGCTCTGAGATCTCTTCTTGTAACTGGGGAGGTGTTAGTTCTTCATCAAGGAATTCATAAGTGCCTTGTAGATTCTAAATGGCCTTCTCTATATTTTTCATGTCTTCAGTGGTCTTTATCTCCCAATTAATTTGGATTTTCTTTAGAAGAAAGTGGATCTTATTGGCTTTTCTATAGGCTTCAAAATCCTTTTTTGGAATTACTGATCCCATCTTAACTTCTTTTCTTCTGTGGAAAGTGGAGTAGACTCTTTTCTTCTTAAGGCACTTGTATGCACCTTTAATGATTGTGGTTTCAAATTTTTGCCAAGCCTTTTTGAGTTCTTGAGAACTGTTCTTAGTTTTATACCAGAAAACCTGTATATCAATTTCTAGAAGCTTGCATTCTATCCAAAGTTTGAATTTCTCCCATTGTTCCATAGTAGAGCTTCCTGGATCTGGTATTTTTTTATCTTTTGTTCTATCTTACTCTTGTACCTGGTTTTTGAGCAGATTGTTTGTTGTCATTCTTGTTAATAGCAGAGTGTGATTACTACCCAGTAGTGTCTTTACTGGAATGTTTTTGAACTCATATATATTATTTAGACTAATTTCTGGTGGTGTCCAGATATAGTCGATTTTGCTATGTGCTGAGTTATTTGTCCATATAAAGGTGGTATTCCCTTCTTCTTTCCAGGAGTTTTGGATATCTATATAATTTTATTCTTCTAGGAAGTTGAAAAGACCTATTTCTGTTTTTCTGTATCTAGAAGTTGATTTGTTTGTGAGTGGTGATCAATCCACTATTGAGTTGACAACTGCATTAAAGTCACCCATAATTATGACTTTGAAGTGGTTTCTTTGCTTGTCTAGAATCTTGTTTTGAAGTAGCTATTGTAGCCATCTACTTTCAACTTTCTCAGATGGCAAATACACTTAGTAGATACAGAATTTGCTTCTTGTTGATAGGAAGTTAGCTTCTATTATGTATCCTTCTATTCTTTCAATTGATTCTAACTTTTTCTCGATATTTTTCTAAATGAGAAATCCTATTCCAGATCCTTTGGATTTTTCATTATTATAGTTATGAAAGAATTTGTACATTTGCTATAGTTTAAATGCGAAGTCCACTGTTTCTTCTGTTAGTTTAGTTTTACAGATCCCAAGAATGTCTATATCGAGATCTTGTATGAGTCTAAATAGTCTTTGTTGCTCAAGACTAGTGTTAATGCCTCTAACATTATGTGTTCTAATAGTAATAGTGTTATCTAGTGTGGAGTTGTCAATGGTATAGTTTTTATATAGTATTTATTCTTTGTCTAGTTTATTAATTGTATTCTTTTTAATTGTACTGATAAATTCGTCTAGTGATATAGTGTGTGTTGTATCAGGAAAGGTTTTATTAATTTCTGTTATTGTTTCTATGGTCACTCTTTTCTTCCAGAATAAGCTTGATTCTTCTTGTAGATCAAATTTTCTCCTGGTATACCTTGATTGGACTTGTGTTTTTTAGGAGCGATTATTCCATCACCTTCTTCTTACCCTGTTCTGGTTACCTGTTTTCCCCTCGATTATGTTTATTCTAGTATTTAACCTCTTGAGATTAGAAGGATCTGGCACAGGGGATCTTGATTACTTTTACTTTCCGGATAAGGGCTTGTGACCTATTATGCAAAATTCTTCTTCTGTTACAGTTATTGATTGGCTCTCTATTACTACCAATAGTGAAGTGTCTAGGATTGTTTGATATTTCAGCCATATATTTGTTGCCTTAGAAGTTGTATCTTTTTCCTTTTGCCTTTTTTCCCCGATCTGTCCTTTTCTTAGAGTTGCTTTCAGTTTCTGAATCATTCTCAGATGTTGTAGGCCAGTTTGTTCTGTTATTATTTCTGATATCAGTTTGGCCTAATTGTCTTGAGCACAGTTCAATATGTATTGTTTTAGTATGGACTTTCTCTTTGTTATAATTACTACTCTTTGTTTTGGTCACTTCTTTGTCATGCACTATATCCTTTCTGAAGTGCTCTTTAGCACTCCAGCTGAGTTTGGGACCATGTATAGATATATGTTGTCTCAGGTTCTTATGCAAATCTTCTGCTGTTGCGAAACAGACTACTGTATATTCTCTTCTTTTTAAAGTGAAAGGGTTTCTTGGTATATAATATGCTTTGGCTCCTGCATGCTATGTTACCCTTGCTATAAGACTTGTGAAGATATTGTGTATATCATACAGTCATAAGGATTGGCTGTTATGGTTTTTAAGAATGGCATCAACTTCATGGTCATCTGGTTTATACTGAGTAAAAATTGTTCTAAAGGTATCTACTTTGACATGAATGAACCATCTATCTTCCAAGCCTTGCTGATTTGGGATGAGTCATGCTTTGATTTTTCTTTGAGAGCGAGAGTGGTTGTAAATATGGATACTCGACACCTTTCCATATTTTTGTAAGGCAGCCTTGATTTCTTGATAGGTATGACTATGGTCAAAATCTATCAATGTGACAACTATTGTCTTGTTTTCTTCTTCTGCTACCTCTTGTTTAAAAAATTTCTTTTCTGGTGATGAATATGAAGTTTCTCATTTCTCTGCCTGTATAGGTATCAAGGTAAAGTTTTCTCCTTCTTTCTTATTAATCTTCTCTATATATTGTAGGGCATCTTCCTATTCTTCAAAGGTAAAAGTTGTCCAGGCATTACCATTGAGAAAATTTTTTTTGAATGGTAGTATGTCTTTAGGTAGGCTCAAGGCACCTTGGAGATAGGCTAAACATTTTTTTTCTGTATCTCCTGATATTCTGGAGGTAAGGATTCCAACCTTGAATTCTTCTTTCTTGGTGATATTAAATGAATTTAAACTGGATGGCTTGAATCTGTTTCATGTATTGTAGAATATTTGCTTTGCTATATTTTCTCCTTCAACTCTTTCCTGGATATTTACCATTTCAAGTTCTATCTTCAGCTTTTCCTCCATATCTTTATCACTTATTTCAACTTCGATGTTATTTGGAATTTCAATCTTGATTGTAGGTTGAACTTCCATGTCCTCATTTGAAATGGTATTCTCATCTGAAGTTGAATTTCCTACTATGGAGTTTATATACTCACCCTTGATCTGCAAAATTTCCGGAGTATGAAGGGGGAGATTATTTGTGAAAGTATTTTGCTCCAATATATGTCTGACTTTTTCTTTCAAGAAGGGTGCTATAAGGTCTTCTTCTCTTCCTTGACCTTGTGTCCATAAGTATAGGATATATGTTTAAGAACCTCTGCTTTAATGAATGTAGTTGGGTCTACATTTAAAATTTTTGCGAGAATACTATCAAGTATTTAGTATTTTGTTAGTCCTGATGTCTGATTGGATTTGTCTTATGTGGTAAGAATGTTGAAGATGATTGGGTAGCCCATGTTTCTTTCCTCTGATCATGTTTTTCAGCTATTCTGACTATTGTATCGAGGATGTGTAACTCTCTTTTCTTAGCAATTTGCATAATTCTACATTCCTTTGTCATATTGTTCACATGTAAAGGAGGATAAAATGCTGATTCATTGTTTTGTTTGTTCTTGATTTGTTTACTTGTTTATATTTAGCAAGATACATGGGATTAGTTGTTTGTTGTCTTGTTTAGTGTTTTGTTACTCAGATGAGTCATTGATCCTTTTTATTTGGTTCTGTTTATTTACCAGATTTGATGTTGATCTCCTTTATTATGAAAAATAGGTCGTTTATACGTAGACACTTGATAAACCTTGCTATGTTGTTTTGATACTGAATTGTTTAACGTGTACACATTCATGTAACTTGTTTTGATGTTTAGACAGGTATGTATGGAATTAAAATACTCTACTGTTTAGTCCTTAGGAGCCTTTGATATCCTTCTGGGCTTTGTAAACTTTAAGTTTTTCCTGATTTATTGGTAGGAACTATTGTTTGTAAAGTTCCTTCTAGTACCTAGAAAGATGTAAACCAACACTGGCCTGGCTAGAAGCTTGGAAAGTTGATATTGGCTTTCCTAAGCTTACTGTGAATCAGCTTGTAGATGTGTTTTCTTCCCTTGTAAAATAAAGCTATTGTAATGCTGTACTGCCAAAACTTCTATTAATCGATAGAATAATCTCTTGAGGGAATAGTTGAATGTTCTAGGTTATTATTAAGTCTTGAATTTTTGAGAAATAAGATGTTTTTTAGGCTGGCTTCTTTTTTCTAAGAAAATTATCAAAAAAAGAAATTTTTAAGGAAAAAGGGGATCAGTGGAAAAAGATTTTTTAAATAATTAATTATATAGTCAAAAATTATAAAATTTATATATATATATATATATATATATTTTTAATTAGTTATACTGACTAAGTTTTTATTGAATATTATGAGAGGTACAGCTGTTAGATTACAAGAAACTATACTTATAACTATTTTTAACTATACTACCCAAACTCAATATAACTCGATTTTACTCGTTTCTGAACGGGTACCATTTTGTCAGCTGCCCTGATGTACCCGGGCACCTAGCGTTCCGAGAATCTACTAGAGACTACCATTTTTATTAATTCAAGGGGCATTTTTGTTGTGTGTACCTTAGATATGATTGGTTCCTTTTTAACCTGGGGGTGTGTTAGAATCATTGTATGACGTACTTGCCGTGTTCGGTTTTCTTCAAAGGCTAGGTCATTTGATGCTCCAATCTCCATGCGGTCTAATGTAGAGCCCCGGCGATCATTGGTGTGTCTTGTGACAACCTGAGTCTTCCATTGATCATTCTTAACCACTCTTCAAAGATGGCCTACAAGGGCTTTCCTTGATCAAACGAGACCAACAGGTTTCTCCCAAATGCGTCTACCTCTGTGGTTCCCATCGTGAGTACTTTGCTTCCTCACAATCTGAGACCAAACCGGTCCCGTCCCTTTGGTAACTTTCGCGGCTGATGCAGATGATCGAAGTCTCCCAATACCTCCCATAAGTACGGTAATTTGAGAAGAGGTGGATTCGTCATTAGGCTGATAGGATCTTGAGGCGATCATTGTCATTCCTGGCATTCTTTTGATAGCTTCACATATTCCAGGTGGCACGGGTATCATAACTTCATTTGTTCTAGTGCTAAAATCGACTAAGACCTGTGTGACCTGTTTTTGATGCACTGTGATCGGACAGTGATATTTGATAGGTCAGTTATTGTATAGGAATACATGTGACTGATAAGCATGTATCCTGTACAACGTGACCTATTATTATGAATACCGTTCTTGAGTAGGATTGAACCAGTAACTCACGGATGGTGACCTGGGAGTGCACCTATTGCACTATTGACCCACAGATAAAATTTATATATATTTTATTTTAATACTATTCTATTTCTTATATTTTTTAAAAAAATTTTTTATTAATACATTCTAAAGTTTTATTATTGCTAAATATCTTTATTTTTTTATTAATTATTATATGATTTATGATAACAGTCAATTAAAATTCTTCAAAAATAAAAATTTAATAATGAAAGAAATTTTTCAACAATAATAAACTTTAAAAATTACATATAAAATTTTTTTGTAAAAAATATAATAAATAAAACTGGCATTAAGATATAATATAGTGATTATATTTATTAAGAAATTATTATTCGAATATTCAGGGGTAAATATTATATATAACTACTAAGAAAGGAGAAATAGAAAGAGAAATAAGGAGATATCATTACGAGACTTTCAAAAAATGAAATGCCAATTTTGACAACCTTACAGAAGATTGGAAGGAAGAATACAATTCTAAAGGCTATATTAATGAAAGGTGGTATAAAGACCTACTAGAACCAATCTCCCAAAAAGAACTACATGAAACACTTCAAGAACTTCCCAACAATAAAGCCCCAGGGAGATCACAAATCAGTTACAAAATGCCAAAAAGACTGGATCAGGAAGGAAAAGAATACCTTAGAAAAATGCTCAACTACTTTCTAAAGTGGGAAGTTACTTCAATAAGATGGAAGCAAGGTCACATATATCCATAGCAAAACCAAAACCATGAAAATGTGCACTTCTCAATAATAGACTAATAGTATTGCTGGAGGTCATACGAAAATGCTTCACCAAAATTCTTACAAACAGATTGGAAAATATCTGTAAGACTAACAATATCCAAAGAGAACCTAATTATGCAGGATTACCAGGAGAAAGTACAGCTGAACCGATTCAAATTCTTAACAATATTTGTGAGGAAGCAAGAGAAAATAAAAAGAAATTATGGATACTTTTCCAAGATACAGCAAAAGCATATGATACTATTAGTCTGGATATGTTAATCCAAGCAATGAATAGAATCAAGATACTAGAAGACTTTATTCAAATCATAATGAGCCTATTTAAAAATCGAGCTATATTGAGTTTGGGTAGTATAGTTAAAAATAGTTATAAGTATAGTTTCTTGTAATCTAACAGCTGTACCTCTCATA
>CAJVPT010006892.1:0-10604 GCA_910592055.1 Acaulospora colombiana
TCAATAAATAAATTTTTAAAAATAAATATTTTAATAATAATGTGAAATTATTTTATTACAATTTAAAACATTTGAAAATCTTCAGTGTTGTATAGATAAATCTTTGCTCCAGAGACTTTTAATGACGACAGAGTGCCTCCAGAGTTTTACGCCCAAAAATCTCCAGAGATCTTTGTCAAAAAAATTTTCCAATAAATATGAATTATAATGATTACATTTCAGGAGAAGTTGTATATAGTAAAAATAACTAATATTTTGGCTCTAATTATAGATGGTCAAGTAAAATCTCCTGTTAAAAACTATTTAATCATTTTATCTTTCTCTATAAAGATCCAAACTAAATTTATCTTGAGTTTACATTATATTATATCTTTTTTTTAGAAGCCATCAGTATAAAAAGTAAGTTAATTAATTATATTTCTTTTGTTATACAGTATCTTAGAATACTTATAAGTTTGTCTCTGATTCTTCTATTTGTATAACTTGTTCTATTAGTGTAATATTCCAGTCTTTTGCCTGAATTTTTACTTCTATAGGTCATATAATTGATAGAAACACTAATTGTTAATATGTGTATATCTATCAATTTATAGAATTTTTTGATAAAAGAATCTATTTTTTTTTCAGATTGTTATATCTATTTAATTATGAAAAAAAGTAGACTTGTGATAAAACTACTTCTATTGATTGCATTGTTTTATCTGATTAAAGATAGGTATAATTACTAGCAAAATCATATACTAGCTAGTATAAAGTGAAATTGAATTTGTTGTCTATAAATATTGTCTTTCTAATATGTTTGTTAGAGTATTAGTGTAGATTATCCAATATATTTTTCTTCTATCTAGATTTGTTGAAAATATTTTATTTGCATATTGTAAACTATCTATTTGAGTCTATATCGAGAGTTTCATAAGAGATCTTGATTTAATATTATCTTTTTATGAACTTTTTTGTATCAAGAAAAAACTGGTCCTTTGCATCTACTAAAAAAAATTTGAATTGCTTTTTATTCTTTAAGTATCATCATGATAGTATTGATAAACTGATCTAGAAATATAATTTTATACTTTTATAATAATAAAATAGCTTTTTTATATTCTCTATCCTCTTATAGTATTGATTTAATAGACAGGATATCTTCTTGATAATAAATGCTTCCTTTTATCTTCAACTTTGAAAGATAATCTGTATACTTTTCATTAGGGCCAAAATTGTAATTGTCAAATTTCCTTTAATTAGTTTTTGAAAATCAATATGATTGTTTAGAATATTATCAGACTTTTACTATTTGATTTGACTTTGTTTTAATCTAATTATAGTAGCTATATCAAAGGTCTTATTATTATTAAGTTGATAGAAAAGAAAGAGCAGATATATGGCTTTATAGTTATATTTTTCAAATACTCTTGAAACCATATATTTTTTTATTATAAATGCAACTATTTGAAATTGTTCCACAAACTAAGACCTTATTTTGAATATTTTTCTAAATATAGTTATGAGATCATTGTATGTCTTCTTATTTAGATATATATTGCATTCTATATTCTATTCTTAGGATTAGAATCCTATTGATAACATATTGGGTGTGTAAAAAAAAAAACTCTTTCCGCTGATCCATATTTTTTCAAAAAAAATTTTTTTTTTAATAATTTTCTTGAAAAACTCACAAAAACTCTTCTACACAAGAGTAAGCCTTAGAGGACATAACCATACACTTTTAGGTAACAAAATTTACTTTGCAACAATAAAAAAAGAGTTTTGCTCAGCTTGAAAAACAGATATTTCTAAATCATTTTTGCTTTTAAAAAGGAGAAAAAGCAAAAACAAGCTGATTCACAGTAGGTTTTTTGAGACCCAACCTCAACTCCACAAAGCTCTTAGCCAGGCCAGTATAGGTTAATATTTTTCTAAGCACTAAAAAAAGTCTCAGAAGCAATAGATTATACTGATAAATCAGCACAACCTCAAAACTAATTGAAATTTAAGAGGATATTCAAGTTTCTTTGATCAAACAGCTAAAAGATTACAACACAATAACTTCAGATCAACTAATTTATATCATGTAAACATAAATATATTAATTTTTCACCTGGTTGATATGTATCAAAACAAGTTAATCAATTTACAACAAAATAGTAGGATATGACAAATCAACAAACTAGAACGTTTGTGATCAACCAGCACGTATTATCTAAAGCAAAATCAACAGTTAATCACAATTAGTTATATATTAATATATAAATACTGGATGTATAAACATATAGAAGCTATGTATCATAGACTCCTTAATATTAATATAGTAACTTATTGCTATATATGTCAAAATAAAAAAATAATACATAACAGTATTTATCTGATCATATAGTTAAAAAGACACTTATACAATAACAACACATGTTAAATTTTTTATGTATCACGTGACCACATATTAATGAAAAAACAAATAATAATCAGGATCCTGAAGAGAAGAGAAAAGAAACTATTGAAAGTATTGAGAAAGATAGCTTCTTATCAAGATCCTCAGCAAGTACTTTGGGAAACAAGAATAATATAGCATGAGCTGAGGCCAATAGTAATTAATCAACCCCATATTCCTGTTGAGTCAATATATATTTCCATGATACTAGATAATATTATTGCCAATATATTGAGGATAGATCCATTGGTGCTGACAAAAGAATATATACTGTGATAATATATTCTCACTCTCTGAAAAAAGGAACAAGGTAAAAAAGAAGATTTGAAAGCACCTATGCTAGAAGAAAAGGTATATAATTTGTTGACAAGCAAGTTAGTAATATAGGCATCAAGTTCTAACCAAGTTGAAGTTTTTATAATAGAAACACACTGGTAGAAGTTAAACCAACTTCTACAGAACTTGAAGAAGTGTACTTCATTAAGGTAGATATAATAGAGGATAGAGCAGTAGTGAAACAAATAGAAACAGAAGTATTAAAAGAAACAGTACAAGGAAGTTATATTATAGATAGCAGGTCTTATAATATAAGAAATAGAATTCAAGGAACAATAGTAAATCCATTCTTTATAAAACAATAGGGATCAATTAAAGTGGAATACTTCGAGCCATATTGTCAGGAGAAAATAGAGAAGAGGGAATTCTATATCTCAAAGAAGCTCTAAAAATATCTAAGTAAATAAATCCTTTCAAAATAGAATTTATCAATGGCAACTATTGGATTACATTTGACTTTGATGAAGAAGAAGATATAGTAAGATGTCTAGAGACTGTTAATAAAAAAGAAACTAAGAACTTTACACTTAGAATAATGGATAAAAATATAAGCACAGGATCAACCTTTCAAATATATGCTTAGAACAAAAAGTTCTTCAAACCAGAAAGCTTTCTATCAGCCAAAAATAGATCAAAATATATCACATTGATAGATATAGATCACAAGCTTGGCAAATGTGTGATTAGACAAACAATAAAAGAATTTGAAGAGATTATTAATATTTAGAATATCAAATATCATTTTATTAAAAATAGTTTAGAGTTTATCTTTATACTTATCAAGAATATATACACTTGAACAAGTAATGGTTGATCAAGATAAAATCCAATCAAGTATAGTCTGTAATAGCCCTCAAAGAACAAGATGAGTAATAAATTACTCAGATTCTAAAAAAGATAAAGAGATACTTTTTAAGACTTTATAAAGTTGATGAATTATTTATAAAATCTATAAAAGAAGCCTTAAACTATACAAAGGCTAAGATCTTTTATATTTCAAAAAACAATATCACCTTGATATCAAAAAACTTGCAATAGTATATTTTGAGAATAAAAAAGATCTAAGAGAGGCACCCTAGCATTAAATAAAGATCAACAATCAAGGGCTAGAATAGAATATAAAGAATTATTATCATCACAAGGTATCAGCCAATCTGGTTAAGTAAGGCAATGTATATATAATAATTAAAGAAGTAAGGAAACAAAATTGCAAAAGCTGAGATACAGCAAGTGAAAATAAAGAAAATAATGAAGATATCATGGTAACTAAAAAATAAGCTATATTGACAATAAAACTTAGAAGCAACAATAGTTAATCAAAAAATAGGAAAAGTATAATAAGAACTATATTACCAATAACTGGTAGCAATAGAAGGTAGAGATATCAGGAAGAAAATCAAGTTTCATATCAGGCTTTACAATATTTTTCAAAAATAGATGATGAAGCTTTGGATACCAGGTGATATTAAAGGCAAACAACAAGACAGAAAACAAGAAGCCTAAGATCAACTGCAAAGCAAGAGTCAGAGGTAGCCTAATTGAGCAAAATATTAGAGAAGCTTAACAAACAACTAGACAAACTAGAGAAAGATCCACTCAAAAGGAGGGCCAACTGCTCCTAAAAAAGATACACCAGTCCAATCATAGAAAGAGAAGAAATATCAATTTACTATTTTCAAGTTGAAAATATAAAATAAGGGTAAAGTATAATAAATAAAGAAGAACAATAGTAGGTAGCAGTAAAGTAATCAAGATCTTGATACTTTCCTGCAAATAGAAAAAGATAAATTTCTAGAGAGAAATGGAGAGAATCAACAAGTAGAAAAAACAAAAGAGGATGATATATAAAAAAGAGTAATTAAAACAGAGATACATAATATTAGATAGTATAAACCAATATAGTCTTATAGAAGAAATGCAAAAACAAGGCATTGGAATAATGGAACTATATGAAATAAAACTAATCAATACAAAGGTAAAATAGATATTCCAGAAGCAAATGGTCTTCAAGCATCTCTATAGGCATTCTATATGGCACAAGAGTTAGTCTCTTTATAAGAAAAGATCTAAAAAAAAAAGTTATTTCAGTAGAAGAGGCAGAAATATACATAATAATAGTTAATATGCTTATAAAATGGAACAAGATATATATCTTTTAGATCAATATTCCCTCAGATGAATGATGAAGCATGAAGATGCAGAAGAGAGTACAAAGCTTCATTAAAGAAAAGAATAGACAAGGCTTTTATATAATAGTCATGGGAGACTTTAATACTACATACAATCTTACAAAAGATAGGCATCAATATTTAGAGCTAAATTTAAACCATTTTGATGCCTGAAAATACCATTATTTAACTTTTTAAATGAATGGTCCTTCCTTGACATATAGGCTATATGGAAAGGAAAAGATAAAACTCCAACAAGATAGGATGTTACTAGCAATAGTCGGATTGATTATATATGGATATTTCAAAGCCTTATAAACTATCCAATACTTAGATTTGACAACCAAAGTATAGAGAAAATAATAGAAAGTGATTATACTATGCTAGTACTAACAATGCATGATGTCAATTTTTTTACAAGAGATATAAAAAACAAGCTTTCTATAAAGAGTAAACAAAGAATTAAAATAAAGGAGTCAATACCTAAATATTGGAAGGTATTCAGTAAAAGTCTGAATCACAAACTCAGAATGGTAATAGATCTATTGTTTAAAGAAGAATCTGAAAAAGGTAAAAGAGAAGCTCAAGTAAATAAGATTTGAAAGATATTCAAAGAACAAATATATAGGAAAGCATATAACAGCTTCTTATCAAGAAGCCATTTGCTTCTCAAGAAAAACATTATAGGCATGGACCAGAATTCATCAAGTATTGGAGGACTCTTTAACTATTCGTACTCTTTAAGAAGACAGAAAGTACATATGATTCAATTAAATTGCAAGCTTTTAGTATGACGATTAGGAAATATAACACTATTTTCAGTCCTAATTATTAGATTGAAAACCATTGCATCCAATATAATATCTCTCAAATTCTATGAAAACTATTAAAAAAGAATATACATGATGCAATAGAAGGCCTAAAACTTACTTGATAGAATACGGAGACAAAAAAAACAAAAGATACTATCAAAAGAACCTTGGAATAGAGATGTGATGACTTACATAGCAATCAAAGGAGAATAATAAACTTTTTGACTGACAAAAAGCAAATCAAAATAATACTGCATAGAATCAAGGTTAAAGATGAAAAAAAGAAATATATAACTACTAAAAAGGGAGAAATCGAAAGAAAAATAAGGAGATATCATCATGAGATATTTAAAAAACAAAACATCAATTTTGATAGCCTTATAAAAGATTAGAAAGAAAAATATAATCCTAAAGGCTATATTAAAAAAAGGTGATACAAAGACCTACTGAAGTCAATTTCTCAAGAAGAACTACATGAAACACTTCAAAAACTTCACAATAATAAAACCCCAAGGAGATCACAAATCAGTTATGAAATGCTAAAAAGACTGGATCAAGAAGAAAAAGAATATTTTAGATAGATACTTAATTACTTTCTAAGATGGTAAATTACTTCAATAGGACAGAAGTAAAGCTATATATATCTTATAGCAAAGCCAAAACCATGGAGATATGAACTTCTCAACACTAAACCAATAGTATTGCTAGATGTCACATGAAAATACTTCACCAAAATCCTCACAAACAGATTGAAAAATATCTGCAAGACTAACAATATCTAGAAAGGACCTAATTATATAGAATTACCAGAAGAAAATATAGTAAAACTAATTCAAATTCTCAATAATATTTGTGAGAAAGCAAGAGAAAATAAAAAGAAGCTATAAATACTTTTTCAAAATATAGCAAAAGCATATGATATTATTAGCCTGAATATGTCAATCAAGGCAATGAATAGAATCAAGATACCAGAAGACTTTATCCAAATTATAATAAGTCTATTTCAAAATTGAGAATTTAAAATTATATTTGAGAAAGATCTAATTAAAGTAATTATAGCAAAATATAGGATTGATAAAAAAGAAACCATCTCATTACTAATGTAGTGGATATTCTATAATACTTTATTGTACAAGATTCAAAATGATAAAACAAAAGATTATAAAATGTTAATGGCTTGGGACTCAGAATTAAAGGAAAACACTAAAAGAAAGCTAGAGTCAAGGCACACAGCTATTTGAGTATCCATAGCTAGGCTAAATTATCAGTTTATTAATTAATTAAAAACATAAGTACATTTTCATTTAAGTAACTGATACATACTACAGCTAAAATATTATTCTAATCTAACTAACTTGTCATAAGCATAAAAGCCTTTAAGCTTGACCTTGAGGACAATATTTCACTCTGCAGTATCTTTGGATGAAAACCCTCCTAATCCATGACATCATTGTCAGCAAGTTGTCACTGTTATATATCTGACTAAGCCACTGGAATACAGAAAACTATAAAAGAGTGGGTTGAAAAAAAGAGAAGAGGTAATATTAAAAAATGTCTAAACAAACAACAAGAAAATGAAAGAGTAAAAATTAAAAAAAAATATTTCCAGCTTTTTTCAAAGACCTGCTTCTCAAGATCTCTTCTCAATAAGAAATGTCCAATTGGGATATCATTTTTTTTTCTGACTGTCTAAAGAACTTATCTATTTTTAATCTTGATTTTCTTTTTGTGTACTGTCTAAAGAGACTTATCACCTAGTGAAAGCCTTTACTTTTAGGACACACTTGGTTCCAACCTTCTTTGGGCAGTGATTTTTTTATCTATCTGTGATAGAGAGATGATTTATAATGGATTACAGGTTCTTATGTAACCAAGTAAGAACTAGATCATGTTGTTTCAGTATTATATCTTTCAGCAGCCATGCCTAATTAAAGAAATTTTACTGGTATACATCTTCTATTATCCAAAAGGCTAGATTTCCCAATAATCCTTTTGCTTTGTAATGGTGAGAGGGTCTCAAGAGTAGTGGGGATCCTCGTTAATTACAATATCCTTCAACAACTTTTGGGAAAATGCATTCTTAACTGTAACCAAAGGGTTGGAGTTTAGTATAGACTAGAGACCATTTGGTTTTATTGTCTGACCAGAATAAAAAGAAAACCTTGATCTTAAACTTTGCCTGACCAAAATAATAAAAGAGAAAGACCCCAACTTAAACTAATAAAAACTTTTTTATAACCTGGGGACTTGTTGCTCATATCTTATTGACTTCATCTGTAGATTAATTCAATTGAAGAAGCTGAGTAAATACAAGGCTTCAATCAACTCTTTCTATTACCAATGACATCATTAAAACACGTGAGATGATCAATTGGAGCTTGTTTACATTCTGTTATTAATGTGTTTCATGTCAATCAATCAGATGCCAGGTGACATTATACTATCAAAAATTTAGGATCAAACTGAGATAGGCAAAATCATCCAAGAAAACCATAAAAAACAGTAGATACTTTAAGAGGGTACAAGACAGTATGTGAGAAGATGAATAATAAACCTTTCCTTGCCAATAAAATCTTTATTTCTTGTCGCTTCTAGTTCTGTAAGGTGACATTCTACTTGTCAATTTTTTTACTTCCTAAAACCTTCTTGTCCTTAGTAGAGAAAGTGTGTACTTAAATCTTTTCAGGCCACTAGAGACTCAAGTTTTTATTCAAATGAGTTTATAAACAAGTAAGAAAGGGTAGGAGAGATACATGAAGACAAGCTTCAAGTTGTTTTATTGAAAGTGTAAAAACTTTATTAGCAAAGAAGTATAAAACTTCTTGTAAACATTTTTTTTGTGTATGGTTAGAGGATCAGCAAAAAGAGTTTTTTATTGTACAATGTTAAGGTACATAGCTATTGTATTTATGAATAATACAATATGAATAGCAAAATCTAAAGAGGTTATGGAAAAGATTCTGGAAGAAGCAAGAATCTTTTATAGAGCAAATGACTACAGATTAATAGTAACAAATCAGTATTAATTACTATTAATAATCTTAACCAATATCTAGAAAAGGTTCAAGCAAGGGTTGACAGAGAATAGTTAGAGAATTGGATAGAGCTGAACAGACAAGATTTCTAGGGATCTGGATAGATAACCAGAAATCTGTTATCGAGTTTAAAGAACAAATACTTAAAAAAATTAACATGGTTATCAAGTCTCTAAAGAATAAAAAGTTAACTGACAAACAAGCACTTTATATTCTGAACAGAGTCTTTTTATTTAGAACTGAATTCTGAATGTAGTATAATGTACTATGTGTAATGCTCTGATAATGACATATAGAAAGCTGTTCAAAAATAAGGTCACATTATGTCAACCCATACCTAATAGTATAGTACATTATCCCAGGATTTATAATTTAAAGAGTGTTTGGATGTTGCAAAAATAAAATCAAATAATAGGATTGTGCAATAGGTTAAATAACTTAGGATCAGTCAGAATCATAACAATTATCAGGTTAAAGCAATTATAGATTAATTACTGAAAACCTTTCAACCTACTCACATATAACTTCCTAAATTATCTTCTGAGAAAGGGCAACTTCACATTACAAGTATTGAAACTAATTAAAGATATGAAGGTAACCTTCCATAGCTGGAAGTAGAATAATGTCTTTAATTGAAGTATTGAAAATAGTTAAATTAAAGATCATCCGATAACAAATGAATACAGTAAAGCTATTTTATCACTCAAACACAATAAGTTAATGTATATGGATTAGCTTATCAACTATAAAACTAGAGAAGTATTGAACCGGTGAATGCTCCAACTCTTACAAAAAACAAGTAAGGGATCTATTCCAGAATATTATTTGTTAATAACAAAGAAGATATGAAGAAACAAGCTAAAACAGCTCACAAGAACTTAAAAAGAAGATTGGTTAAAGTGAAGTTCAGAATATCCAGTATTCAATATTAATCTTAATAAAAGACAAAAACTTTGGATGGTCACCAAGAGCAATTATCAGCAGTGACAAATTGTTTGGGAAAAGTTGATTCTAGGAAACAATAAAAAATACATTAAAATAGATTATTTCAAATATGATAACTCTAAGAAAAACTTAGAATCAAATCTAAAGAGATACTAGGACTGCTCAAAAGGAATCAAAACTAAAAACTGCTGTATTATAGAATCAAACTTAGAACAAATATATATAGTTCTTTATATTAATACTAGAAAATCTATAAAGAGAGTTCAACTTTTAGAAATCCCTTGTTTCAAGATAGCCCTAGAGGGATCAATAAGTAGAACAATTTATATAGACTCAGTAACTACACAATATGATAGAAGGCAACTGGAAGAAGTAGAGATAAAGAACTGGGAGAAAAAGCTCATTAAAGAGAATATTAAAGAAGATATATATCAAATCCATCTGATTGAAATACTTAGGCATAATAAGGAGGATAATAGCAATAGTACAATAATCTTTTACTCTGATGAATTTTTTGTTGATCCTAGAAATGAAAATATGAAGATGGGTGCAATATGGATACAAATTGGAGAAGTAGGAAGGGAAAGCAAGTTTCAAGCAGGGGTAGTTAATTGGCCTCCATTTACAAGAGCAGAATTAGTAACAATAGTCACTATACTACTAGTAATATCAGTTAATAGCAACATTAGAAAATTTTTTTGACAAAGATCTCTGGAGATTTTTGGATATAAAACTCTGAAGGCACTTCATTATTGTTAGAAGTCTCTGGAGTCAAGATTTATATATAGAACTTTGGAGATTTTCAAAATTTTTAAATTTTAATAAAATAATTTCATATTATTATTAAAATATTTATTTTTAAAAATTTATTTATTGAAAATTACTT
>CAJVPT010006893.1:0-10604 GCA_910592055.1 Acaulospora colombiana
TGTTTACAAACCTCTTCACTCAAAAACTTGACTCCTAGTGACCAAGAAAAGTCAAGAAATACCTTTGATACCAATGGTAAGAAAGTTCCCAAAGGAAGAAGAACTGATTGTGAAGTACCTGAAAGCTTATTTAACCTTTGAAGCGAGAGGTATATAGAGGTTTTTGATAACAGAAGGGCTTATTTTTCCCCTTCCAGTCACTGTTGGGTCTCTTAGAGCTATTGCTTTCATAGTTTTCTAGAGAATTTTGCCTACCTCAATTTGACTTTGAATTTTGGATAGCACAAATTCTTATCAAAAGTGATTGGCTGACATGAAACATGTTGATTTCAGGAAAAGTAAACAAGCGCCTATTGGTCACACTCACATGTCTCAATATATTAGTGATGATATAGGAAAGAAAGTTCTAGAAAAAGTTTTTCCTCCAATCGTATATATTCAATCTCCAGAAAACAATTATGATATCAAAAGGCAAGTGATATGTAGAAATAGAAGATCCAACTTCCATCTCTCATTAAGTTTCTTAGGTGGTGAAAAGACTTTCTTGGACAAAAGCTGAGATCTCCAAGCTTCTATCCCAGTTAGGCAAAGTTCTTGAAAAGATTTTTTTATCTCAGTTAGGCAAACTTTTCCATAATATGGTACTAGTTTTAATAGTAATAAGTGAATCTATATATTGGTAAAAGGATAATTTCTTCAAATATTATAAAGCTTAAAGAATATTCCAATTAGGTAAATCTCTTTTGAAAGAAAACTATAAAATAGAACAAGAATTTTTTGAAAAGCTTTGAATTGTATATTCTTTTTTCTCTTTTTCTAATACCATACTTTAACAATTCATTATTTTTCAGAATAATTAATAGTAACAAACTATTGACAATAACCTTAATTGACTTAAAGGTACTATACCAAGCTATTAAGAAAATATAATATTGTTCCCTAAATTTGACTTAGAATACTTAGTTTAAACTTAGTTTTGTTTAGTCTGAACTAGCTTAATGAACTCCTCATATTTTTTAAATAGTATAATTCTTTAACTAATAATATATAATAATAAGATGATTTTTTTGTTAAAAGTTTGTAAAATATTTTGATATTTCTTATTATTTCAATAAAAATATACTAAAGTAACATAATTGTGGATTTAAAAAAAAAAAAAAAGTGATAGTGCTTCCGGATTACAATTATAAGATTTAGAGTTCAATATTACATAAAATCTAGTAAAAAATAAACTAAGGTAATACAGTAATTTTATCTATTCTATAATAATAATCTAGTATATTATTGAATAATAAAAGAACTTATTCACTTATATAAATAATTAGACATGTTCATTATAAGACAATAATTTAATCTAATATAATATCAAAGAAATAAAACAAGTTTTGAATAGAACAAAACTAAGTAATACAATATACTTGATATAAAACTGAGCTTCAATCAAATGGCAAAGTTGAGTAGTATAGCATTCTAGTATTTATAAAAAACAAGATAAACTTTTTAAGAGACAAAGCTAGATTATATAATAGTATAGTATTCAAAACACAAAACAAGCTTTTATAAAAACTTTAAGTACTAACAAAGTTAAAAAAATTTTTTTATATAAGAGACTTCTAACACTAATAGTATGGAATATTTTAAGCAAGTTCTTAATATATTAGTTTTTCTAATAATGAATAATAACAAGTTACAGTATTTAATAGATTATGTTTTTAGAAAGTGCAAGCTTTGATAAATACAGGTTTAAAATAATGGAATTATTTTATTAAATTAAATATATAAAACTCTTTAGATTCTCTATTTTAGTTACTATAAGATTAAGAGACAATTTTACACTAGACAGTTATATAGTTATTTTATTTAGATTAGGTGAAATATAAATAAATATTTCCTATACTATTTGTTGATCTATAAATCTTTAGACAATATAATTAATTATTTATTCTAATTGTTTCTAAAATCTATTTTTACTCTAATAAAGTTTCAAAACTGATATAAAAATAAGCTAGTATTTAAAAAAATAAAAAAAAATAAATTATATAATTGAGAAAAATATTATTTAGATTATATTTTAAAATATTTTTATCAATTAATTTGTTGCTATCTGTTATAAGACTTAATATATTAGAATTTATAACAAGATATTTAGTATCTATTGATACTAAAAATCTTTTATTACTAGTTATAGATTAATCAGTATTAAAAATTTTTTTAAATAAATAGATAAACAGAAAAAAAAAAGAAAAAAGAAATATATAAGATTTGTATTTAAATTACATGATTACAATTGTATTATAAAATTTATAATAAAGACAAAAAACAAATTCTTATATAAATTTCATTAAATAAAAAAAAACAAAACCTGAAATAGTTTCTGAAAAAAAAAAAGAAAATAATGTTTCTTTATAGTATAATAATACTTTTTAGTTTCAATTATTCTAACTATATTTTTATAAATATGAAATTTATAGGTTATATTTTTTTTAAGATCTTAATTTGATAAAATATTAGTTTTCTAAAAAAATAAAAATCTAAACTATTCTAGACAATTTATTATCCTTTATATATAAGAAACTATATTATTAGTAGATTTTTTCTTGGATTATTATTATATATTTTAAGTATTTATCAAGTCCTTGAAATAAATCTAATCTTATAGTCTCTTTCTTATTTCAACTAGGATTAATAATTATAAGATCTTCCAATACCATTTAGTAAACATTTTTTGAGAAAAATAAAATTACTTTAAAAATATTTTTTATCTTGAGATTCTTCGAGTTTTTAGTTTGAATCTGTTACATAAGAAATTGTAATGAAATTGTTTCTGAATTAATAATACAATAATATAATAAATATAGTTAATAGAGGCTTGTTTACTTTTTTTTTATCAATAAATTATGTATTAATCAATTATTTATTAATAGATTTTATATTACTAAAAATTTAGGATCAAGCTAGAATAAACAAAATTTTCTAAAAATTTATAAAAGATTGAAACATTTTTAAAGATAAATACAAATAAGAAAAAAAAAGAAAGACTTCCATTGTTCTATAAAGCACTTTATAATATTACTTATAATAAGAAAAATCAGCATTATATTAATTTTTCTTTTTTTTTTGAAACTTTTTGTTATTAAAAATAAAGATAGAGATTTAAATCTAAACAAACTATTAAAAATTCAAATTTTTTGATAGTGTATTATAAATAATATAAAAACTTTGTTAGTAAAGAAATATAAAATTTCTTGTGAATATCTTTTTCATATATAGTCAAGGAATCAGTAAAAAAAGTTGTGAAGTGACAAAAATATCAACTATAAAATTATATCATATAATCTATTGTCTAAAGAAAATATAATTTATTTTTAATAAAAAAACTCTTTCTATTGATCCTCTAATCACTCATAAAAAGATGTTCACAAGAAGTTTTTTTATTTCTTTGCTAATAAAGTCTCAATACTTTTTATAAAACAATTTAAAGTTTAACTTCAAGAGTTATTTCTATTTTTTCCTTATTGTTTACAAACCTTCTTATCCAAAAACTTGACTTCTAGTAACCAAAAAAAGTCAAGTAATACCTTTAATACCATTGGCAAAAAAGTTTTCAAAGGAAAAATAACTGATTGTGAAGTATATGAAGGTTCTTTTAACCTTTGAAGTAAGAGATTTACAGAGATTTTGTTATAGTTAAAAGGCTTACTTTCTTTCTTTTAAACTATTCTAATTTTCTTAGAGCTTTCACTTTCATAGTTTTCTGAAAAATTTTATTTACCTCAGTTTGATCCTAAATTTTTAGTAACACAAATCTTTAACAAAGGTAATTGGTTTACATGAAACATATTAGTTTCTAGAATGTAAACAAGCTCTTATTGATTATGCTCACGTGTTCTGATAATATTATTGGTGATTGGAAAGAATATTTCAGAAATGTTTATTTCCAAAAAACTCAAATCCTTTAAAGAAGACTTCTATGATATCAAAATATCAAGTAATAGATAATGTAAATTGTAAACTTCTGCCTTTTACTCAAGTTTTTCAGGTAATAACAAAGCTTTAATAAAAAAAGCTGAAATCTAAATACTTTTCTTGAGGTATTTCAATCTAGTACTTACTTAAATGAAGAACTTGTTGAATTGATTTGTCCAATACTATAGATTATGAAAAAGAAGATTTCTTTCAAGGTTCAAGTAAAGCAAGAAGACTATTTCAATTAAGCAGATCTCTTTTGAAAAGAAGTTGTTTTTATTTTTAAATTTTTTTGGTGGATCTTTAATTGTCACCTTTTCCCAAATTGATTTTTTCTTTCCTTTTTTAACTTAGCAATTTATTGATTTTGGATCAATCAATAGTAACAAACTGTTAATAATAATTCTGGTAGATAGAGGTTATTATCAATTTATTAGAGAAATGTAATATTGTCTTCAAGATCTGACTTAGAGTACTTATATATTAAGATAAGTTAGTCACTTTATGAAAATCCTTAAACTATTATAGATTTTGTTTTAATTTCTTAATAAAAACAAACCATCATAGCATAATTGTGAGTTAAAAAAATATTAATAATAATAATTATAATAATTTATTTTTAATTATAAAACTTTTAATTATAAGATATAATATAGAAATATAGAATAGAAGCTTGGTCTTGTTTATTAATATTAATATGGTAATTTACAAATTTAATTGCAGTGATTATATATTTACAAACATTACTAAGAACCCTACTTTTAAAAAATCAACTGGATGGCTTGTTGCCTAGAAATATTCAGTTAGATTTAATTTCTATTACTACTTATCTAAGATAACCTAGATACTTTTATTTTTGAATTATCAATACTTTTGAATTTCTCTTAACTAACTTGTTAGGTTTGACTTGCTAGTTACATGAAAGAAGAAGTATATCTTTCAAATAGTTCTTGATAAACTCAATGTAGTTACTGGTTTTGTACTTTTCTCAGATTTGTTTATATTCAACTATATTAATTGTATCTTTTATAGAAAAAAAAATTTACTTAAAATTAAAAGTAAAAAAATTTTATTTGTATAAAGTCAAAATAGAGATGATCAGTATTTTTTCATATGCCAGTTGAGTTTTTTTTTTTTTTTAATTTGCAATTATTCTGTAATAGTATATCATTATTAAAATATTGAAAGATACCAGAATATAATATTTACAGACTTTCACAAAGCAATCAACTTATTATTATATATTATTAATTAAAGAACTATACTATTTAAAAAATATGAAAAGTTCACTAAGTTAGTTTGAATTAAACAAAACTAAGTTTAAACTAGATACTTTAAGTCAAATTTAGGAAATAATATTATGCTCTTCTAGTAGCTTGCTATAAAGTTTCAAGTCAATTAGAATTATTGTCAACAGTTTGTTACTATTGATTATCTCAAAAATAATGAATTGCTAAAGTTGATATTAGAAAAAAGAAAAAAGAAAAATATAATTCAAAGTTTTTCAAAAAGTTCTTGCTCTATTTCACAGTTTCCTTTCAAAAAAGGTTTATTTGTTTGAAATATTCTTTAAGCTTCATATTATTTGAGAAATTTAATTATTCTTGAAAGTAACTTCAAGAAAAATTTTTGAGAAACTTATCTTTCTACTGATGTATGGATTCACTTAATACTACTGGAGCCAATGCCATATTACAGAAGAGATTACCTAACTGGAATAAAGAAATCTTTTCAAAAACTTTGCCTAACTGAGATAGAAGCTTGGAGACCTCAACTTTTGTTTAAAAAAGCCTTTTTACCATCTGAAGAACTTAATAAGAGATGGGAGATAAATCTTTTTTTCTTATCTGTTACTCACATTTCAGTATTAAAATGAAAAACCTTATATTCACCACCAAAAAAGAAGTTCTTTAAACAAGAGGTAGCAAAAGAAGGAAACAAGATAGTGGTTACTACATTAATTGATTTTAATTACAGTCATAATTATCAAAAAATTAAGGCTGTCTTACAGAAATATAGAAAGGTTTAAATATTTATATTTATAACTTCTCTTATTTTCAAAGAAGAATCAAGGCATGACTTATTTCAAATTAATATTACTTAAAAAATAGATAGTTCATATATATCAAAATAGATACCTTTAGAGCAATCTTTACCCAATATAAACTAGATGATCAGGAAGTTGATGCTATTCTCAAAAATTGTAACAGCTAGTCTCTATGATTGTATAGAATACACGATATCTTTATAAGTCTTATAGCAAGAATAACACAACATGCAAGGACCAAAGCATGTTATATATCAAAAAATCTATTTACATTAAAAAGAAGAGGGTATACAGTAATTTGTTTTACAATAGTAGAAGATTTGCACAAGACTTTGAAACAATGTATATTCATACATAATCACAAACTCATCTGAAGTGCTAGGAAACACTTTGGAAAAGGAACAATGCTAGGCAATGAAAAGATTCAAACTGAAAATAGTAATAATAATGAAGAAAAAACCTATTCTAAAACAATATAGGCCAAATTGTACTTAAGACAACTGGATCAAACTAACATTAGAAGCAATAATAGGGCAAGCTGATATTATTATCTGAGAATGACTTAGAAACAGAAAGTGATTCTAAGAAAAGAACAAATCTAGAAAGAAGGAAAAAAAAAAGAAAATGTAGTCCTTAAGGCAAAAAACACATTACAGAAACAACAAAGACTCCCAAATACTTTGCTACTGATAGTAATAGGAAGTCAATCAATTATTATAATAGAAGAAGAAGTTTGTACAATAGATCTGAAAGTCTTTATTCTGAAAGTAAAAGTAATCAAGACCCTTTTTATCAGATTCTAAATAATTTCAAATGATTAAATAATAGAATAAACCTAATTGAGGAGAAAACAGATAATCAAAATAGGATAAGAGAAAGATGATAAAACAATCGCTCCTAAAATTAGCATCAGTTCAATCAAAGTATACCAGGAGAAAGTTTGATTCATAAGAGGAAACAAGCTCATCCTGAAATAAAGGTGTAATTTTAAAGATACCAATAAACATCAATATAATCCTTTCTAAAATAATACATAACACATTACTAAATAACTTCATTAGCACAATTAAAAAGAACACTAGTAATAGAATTGAAAAGGAGTATATACTATATAACAAATATACTGTAAACAACTCTATATTAACTGATACTATCTCAATCAAAATATATACTGTAATATTAAAGGAATTAATATTAGCTTGGATCAATAAAGACTATATGAACTTATACAAGAACTCAACATAAATATTCTAGATATCTGTGAAATCAAGTTAACAAATAAAGCAGTAAAATTTGCTTGCACCTCACAACAAATACACAAGTTTTTTCACAGTAACAATAATGTGAAATCTAGAGGATCTAAAGTAGAACTTCTTATTAATAGAAACATAAAAAAAAAGTTGAAATCTATTGAAAAAATAGAAAGCTATATAATAAGAGTCAACTTTCTATTAACAAGATGCAAGCTTTGTATCTATCAAATATATTTTTCATTAGAGAAAGTTGTTAGTAAATGGCTACAACAGTTTCTTTAAAATAAAATCCTAGGCAAGCAGAGAAATCACTTCAAAATTATAATTATAAGAGATTTCAATGCAATTATCAATCCAATAGTAAATTGGCTACTCACTAATAAAAACATATCAAAATATAAAAAAGCTAAAATAGGTCTCTTCAATTTTCTAGAAGATTAGAACTATATAGATGTCCAGAACTCTTGGGAAAAAGAAAACACTATCTTTATATGGGTAAACAATATATCATATAGTAGAATCGACCATATCAGAAATTAGTTTAAACTATATATATGAATTCAAAAATATCACCATAAAAATATTATCAAATAATGATTATACTTTATTACTAATAAGAATGACAATAAACAATCTGCTCAAGAATTAAGTGCATGAGTAATGTAGACAAAAAAAAAAAAAATACCTAATCTATTAAATTCCACAGTAGAACAATGAAAGAAATTTAAATTCTGTATAGAAAACAAATTTTCAGAAACTGATCCATAATTTTTCTGGTCAAGAGTAGAGAATGGTTCTCAAGAACTTGAAGAGACCTGGCATAATTTCAAGTCAACAATCATTAAAAGTGTTTACAAATATCTTAAAAAGAAAAAAATCTACTCGACTTTTAATAAAAAAAAAAGCAAAACCTGAATTAGCAATCTCAAAGAAAGACTTCAAAGCCTATAGAGAAGCTAACAAGATTCACTTTCCTTTGAAAAAAATAAAAGTTAACTGGAATACAAGAATCCTAACAGACATAGAAAAGATCATTTAGAAATTAAGAAGGATTGATAAATCTATCAAAAAAGAAATAGTTCCTCTCTGGTCACAAAAAGAAATTTCAGAGCTGTTATCAAAGATTATTGAAATAAAGCATAGCCTTAGAATGGTATGCAAGAAGAAAAAAAGTCTTTATATCAAAAACCAAATTAAAAAAGTTTTAGAAAGCAGATGAGTTCAACCAAAAATAAATGTTGAGCTCAATCTTGAATAACAAAAGACTAAGAATTACACTAGATTGAGTATTAATCAAGAATCAAGAAATAATAAAATATTTAGTTACCAATTTATAAATTATCAAAAGCAAGGTTGAGAACTATTATAAAGAAGCTTTCAAACAAAGAAATGTCAACTTTTAAAGCTTAAATTCTTCTTAGAAAAAGAATATCAATCTAAAGAGTGAATCAATCAATATAATATTTATTACAAACAGAGAAGATCAAAATAGAGAAGCTCAAAACTATTTTGCAACATTTCCTAAACAATAAGATAGTCAGTCCCTCATATATCAGTTATGAAATGCTTAAGTACTTAGATATTAAAGAAAAAGGGGTCTTATGCTTACTATTTAACAAAGTTTTAAATACTAAGTAAATACTTGAGAAATGAAAAAATAGTAATATCTACACTATTCCTAAATCTAAGTCTTGAAAATGCTGACTAAGCAACATTAGATTCATTTTTCTTCTAAAAACAGTTTGAAAATATTTCTTCAAAATCCTTATCAATCATCTATTAAGTATTTTTTTTTTTTTTAATCCGCCGTTAGGCTGATACGGCTTATCTTTATTGTGTATTTAAAATATTATACAATTTCAAAGATTTTCACATGACAGCTCACCCATTTTAGAAGTTTATCTTCTCTAGATGCAACTTAGGAGATGATATTTTGCTCTCTTAATAACTTGGATTATCCTTTAGCTATCAAGTTCATTGCTTACAGGTCATCACTGTAATCAATCATCTATTAAGTATATACTATATAAACAATATAAAATCTTTAAAGATTCAAACTTTGTTAGTTTACTAGAAGAAAATATAGTAGAACCCATCCACTTACTAAATAGTATATATGAGAAAGCTAGAGAAAAAGAGAAAGAACTATGGATTCTCTTTCAAGACATTACTAAGACATATGATATAATATCTCTCTTTATGCTTGAAAAAGTTATAGATTGGATTCGAATTTTTACAATTATCAAGAAGATTATAATAGATTTTCAAAGATAGAAGTTATAGCATTATTTTTTTCAATAGACTTTCTAGTCCAATAGTTACAAGAGATGATATAGATTAAAGAGAAACAATTTCTCTACTGTTATAAGAATTTTTTATGATTTACTGTTATCTAAAATCACTGATCTGAATTATATTATGGAAGAAGAATGAACACTCAACTTTTACAAACCTAAGGAGAAGGTCAAGCTCTTTCTAAGGCAAGCAGTAATAGCTTATATAGATAACACAACATGGATTGCCAAATTCAAAAAAGACATAGAAAGTATTTTGAAAAAAGCAAAAAAGTTCTACATAACAAATAATCTATAAATTAATGCAACAAAGTCAATCCTCTTTACTATCAACCGAAATTCTCAAAATCCTAAAAGAATTCAAGCTGGTATAGAACATATTATAGTTAATAAAATTGATAAGAAGAATTAGGCTAGATTTCTTGGTATCTGATTAGGATTAAAACAGAAAAGTCAGAATATGATTAGTCTAATAAAATTAGAAATCAGAGTAGTAGTTCAAGCAATATCTAAGAAAAGGTTGATAGAAAAATATACTCATTATATTATTAATAGAGTATGGATTCCAAGAATAGAATATAGAATGCAACATATGTACCTTAATAAGAAGACATGTGATGAACTCACAGCCATATTCAGGAAGTACTAATCAAAAAAATATTTATTCAGTATAATGTCATTTATATAACATTTATCAAAAATAAATAATTTGATATATTAATAATAGGGATCGCAATTTTTATCTGAAACTGAATAATCTGCAGATTTGATCTGAACGGATTAGATCGGATTTTAAATTTTTTGATCCATTTGTATTCGAATTGGATACAGATTTCAAATTTTGAAATCTGATCTGATTCGATCCGATCCATTTGAATCAAATTTGCAGATCATTGGTTTTGGATAAAAATTATGATTTCTAGCTTGAGGTTATGATGGAAAGGGCCTTTGACAAGAAATGCGGATAATTCATTTTAAATTTTATTTTTTTTTGATATATTGTTTAATGTATTGTCAGAATGATATTTATTGTTTAGACTTTTT
>CAJVPT010006894.1:0-10603 GCA_910592055.1 Acaulospora colombiana
ATGTGTATTGGTTCTTGGGTGCTGGATCCTGGTAGTGCTGCCCAGTTGTGTTGGGAAAGGATTTCATGTTTGGTGAGGACTTTGGCTAGTCTATCATTAATACATTTGGTAAAAATTTTTCTGCCAGTTTTTAGGAGTGTGATTGGATGGGTTATTCTAAGATTGTTGTTCCATTCATGGGGTTTGGGAATTGGGATTAGGTTTCCTTGTTTCCAATTATCGGGTGTTATTTATGTTTTGAGGATATTATTGCAAAGATCTGTGAAAAGAGATATTGTTTTGGGGCCTAGTTTCTTGAAAACAATATAGGGGATTTCTGATGGGCCTGGGGATGATGTGTTGCTTCTGGTGATAATGATTTTGAATATTTCTTCTTTAGTGATGGGATGTGTTATAGAATTGTACCACTTGTTGTCAATGTTGAGTTTCAGTTTGTATTCATTTTTTCATTTGGGTCATTGGGTGATTGTTTGTGTATTTCTTTTTGCTATCCAAAGATGAAAATATGCTCTGACTGTGTCTTTGATCTGGGATGGTTTGGTTATGATCCTTGGAATGGTATCTTCTGTTATGATTTTGTTTAGGGTGATGTGTCTATGTGGTTTTTCTAAAATACTATTGATCATTGTACATTTATTACTGTTCATGTATTGTAGTCTCCTGGATATTTCTATTGTGATTCTTTGCTTTGTTTTGTATTTGGTAATTATTTGGTGCGCTGTTTTGAGCTTAATTAAAATTGAGTTGAGTTCTTGGATCCAGTTGTTGAGTTCTGCATTTTGGGTAGTGTTTATGCTAATGGTTGGTAGTTTTAATATTTGGGGAAAGATTGTTTGCAGAGAGATTGTTCGCTTTTGTAATTTGGTTATGTTGAAATTGTAAGGCACCTGTTTTACTTGTTTTGCTAATTGAAGAAGTTTGAGTATATCAGTTATTTTATTGGGAATTGGAGAGAGTGTGATATGGTCATAAGTAAATCTGCTACAGTGTTTGATCTTTTTAATGAATTTGTTTGCTGCTTTCAGGATGGTGTCCTTGAAGAAATTCCATTGGTTGTTGGTTGTCCTGGGTGTGATTTCGTGTTTTGAGATTGCTGCTTCGATTGTTTGTTGGAATTTCTACCAGTTTTCCTCTGAGGTGTGAAGCCAGTTGTATCTGCGTTTTCTGTATGAGTGTATTTGATAAGCTGATATTGTAAGTTGCCATGTTTCTAGATGACAAATTGTAGCTTCGTGATTACTGTTTATTAATGGCATTGTGTTTTTATCTATGTAGGCTTCTGTTAGGTTTCAAATTTTGTTCGCAGATACCCAGATTTGATCTATTCTGCTAAATTGGTTTCTGAGTTATGCCAAGTGAATTCTTGGGAATATGGATTTATTTCTCTGAAAAAGTCCATTAGATTGTTTTCTTGAAGAAAATTAATAAAATTGTTTGATGATCTGTCATTTGATTGATGGTTAGGGGATTGTTTATCTATAGAGGGGTTGGCCACTTCATTAAAATCTCCTCCGATTATTGTTGACCAGTTTTTGTTATATGCTTCTATTATGAGTTCTTTACATTTTTTGTGGATAAACGTCTTGAGAGTGTGGTTAAAGGGTGGGATGTAAAAATTTATTATCCTGATAAATTTTTTCCTAGAGAATAAGAAATCCAGTGTGATCATTCTTCCAGGGATTTCTTGGTAATAGAAGACTCTAGTTGCAAATTGTGAGGTTAGACTTATGGCAATGCCTTGCCCAATATGTGTTGAGTTGTGTGTCCACCAGGTTTTAAAAGTGTTGGAGGTCCAGTATTTGGATAAATGTGGGTTTCCATTAATTTTTGTGGTGATTATGATGTCTTATTTGTTGCTATTGCAGTATTCGAACCATGTATTACGTTTGTGTTCAACAGATAAGCCTCTAATGTTTCTGGAGCAGATTTTTCATGTTAGACTAGTTTGGTTATGTTGTAAATTGTTTAATTCTTGTATGTTGTTGTGTGTGGGTGAGTTATTGTTAGTAGATGTATAGATGGAGGTAAAGATTGTTGGTGATGAGGATTGATTTGCGAGAATTGGTGAAAAATTGTTTGTTGATGGTTGAGTGTTGTGATTCATTGTTTTGATGTATTTTTGGGGTTTGTGTTTTGTATAGGAGTTGAGTTCAATTCGATGAGTTGTTCATAAGATGAGGTTATTTGAGTGATTGAATTTTCAATGTTGTTCATTTGGTTGGAGAGTTTTTCTTGTTCTGTTCTGATACCTTGTGCTGGACTAGTTGCGCATCTTTTTCTGGCTGTGCTTGAAGTGGTACTGAATGAATCTTCAATGTCTTGATTGATGTTGGTGGTTGTTTCATGAAGGTTTTCTTCGGATGGATTGCCATTCATTTCATCTTCCAAATTGTCAATTCTTTGGTTAAGTGTGTTGAGGTTTTGTTTGATCGAAAGGACTTCATTGCTGAGGTGTTTGAGAATGTTGTAGATGTGTTTCAGTGTAGAGTTTTCAATTAGAGAAGGTTGATTTGTATTGTGTGGTTCTGTTGGTTTTTGGTTATCTTTAACTACTTGTGCAAATGATCTTCTCAGGAATGGTTTGTTTTTGGTTTTTGATATGCCTGCTGGTTTGAATCTTGTATATAAATGGTCGAATTTCTTGGTGTTGAGTTTCTTTTGTTCTGTGATTGTTATTGGTGTGCTCTTGTAGGACAGTCTTTGAGAATATGGTCTGTGCTAGAGCAGATGTTGCAGTTTTTTTCGATAGTTCTGCCCATGCTAGTTCAGTGTTACTTAAGAAGGTTTGGGTATTTTTTGCTTGGAATAGAGTTTCTTCATTTTTGAAGCTAAGGACAGCGAATCTCTTCCTTCTGTAGTTGATGGTTTGTGGGATATAACAGGTTTGTGCTTTTGTTGTTTGGATTATTTCTTTGAGATCAAAACCTGTGGTACTTGGAGGAAGGTTAACAAGTTTGAGTGTGTAGATGCTTCTTTCTTCTTTAATTTGGTTTGTGTTCAGAAAGGAAAAAATTCTGATTAGATCAGCTTTGAAAAGGATAGCCCAGCGGTTGCTGATTTTGTCATAATCTTGTTGCTTGTGGAATTTAATGTTGGCTGATTGCCACATGCCAATCGTTTGCATTTTAATCGATTTAATTTCACCAAATTTGGAAAATCTAGCATGGATATCTGCAAATGTGGTATTGAAAGGTATGTCCTATGCTCTGATTGTCTTGTTTTGGCTTCAATCCCATTATATACAGGTAGTGGTTGCATATGAATGGTTGTATTATCATCAAGTTTGATATTTTTGGCTTTTTCTGCATCTGTCTCAGATCCAAACAGGGTTGTAATGTTGCTTCCTTCTTGGGATTTGTTGATTCTGATTGATGGAAATGATTATAATCTTGATAGAAATTTTTGTAGAAGTTTAGATTACTGTTATCATCTTTGCCAAGGATCTCTGTTGTGGGGATGTGCATTTTGAAGCATTTTCTGTCATATTCAATAGACCAGTCAGTTGGTTTGTTGTTTGAGAAGGCGAATAAGTTTTGTTGTTCAAAAGATTCGTTGAAAGAGGAGGAGGTGGATTGAAGTACTTGTACTTTCTCAAACCAATCATCATATTGATTATCTGTATTGCTGAAGCCATGTGAAGTAGATGGGTTGCTTTCATTGTCTTTTTTATTGTCTGGAGGTGTTTCTGTGCTTGTAGTGTTAATTGATAAGTTTGCCCTATTTTTGTGTTTATATTGTGTGATGTTGTTATTATTTGAAGAGGTGCTTGCTTCGTTAGAGTTGTATCTATCATTGTATAATGGTATTGAGCTTCTTAGGTTCATTTTAAGAGTGTTTTTTTGTGGAGTTTGTTGCTCATCAACCTCAATGTTTCTTGTATTATTTTGTTGTGTTTGATAAGAGTTTGAAGTTGTTTGGCCTTGTATTTGAGTGTTTTTGGTCAAGATAGTTTTTGGTGTCATGTTGTAAGTAAAACTCAGTGCTTGGGAGTCCATTTTTTGAGAGAAAATAAAATTTCTAAAAAAGGAAATTTTCAAAAATCTGATATGTACGGGAAAGAGTTTTTTTTTTTTTAAAGTTTTTGAATGAAGATATAGAATTTTGTTTCTTGGATATACGTGAAATACTTCGTTCTGATATTTGGTCTATACTCATTGATTATTGGTTTCTGGGGTTGTGTTGATGGAATCTGTTTGTGTGATTTGAGAGTTGATGAGTTGTTTTATTGATGCCACAACTTGCTGCATGAAGCTGTCAAGTGTGTTTATTTGATTTGTAAGTCAAGCCTGTTTGGCCCTGATGTCCATGGCTGGGCTGGTATGATGGCCCTTCTCTTTCTTGAGGTGCTGAAGGTAATGCTGATGTTGTCATCTATATCTTTGTTGTTATCATCTGCATCAATGAAGTTGTCTGTGTCTTCTGTTGAAGTGTAGAGCTCTTGGATATCAGTTTCCATATCATCGATGCGTTGATTTAGATTGGAGATATCTTGTTTAATGTTGTTGATTTCGGAGTGCATGTGCTTTAGAATGTTGTAGATGTCCCTGAGTATAAGATTTTCAATTGTTGGCATTTGTTGTTATTGATTGTTAAATGTGTTTGATATGATTTCTCTTCTTTTTCCTTTGACAACATCTGCAAAGGATGTTATGCTTGATGTTTTCTTTATTTGTCTGGGCCTATTGTTTGTTCCTGCTGATTTGTATCTAGTGTAGAGGTGGCCAAATCTTTTGTTGTTTTGTTGTTTCTGTTGAGTGTATTCTTGTTGTCTGGCATTAATAGGGCATTTTTTGGCAAGGTGTTCTGTATTGAAACAGATGTTACAGATTTTGGCTGCGATGTCAACTCATGTTAGTTCAGTAGTGCCAACTATAGTATTGATATTTTTTGCATATGTAAGGAGTTCCTCATTTTTGAAGCTGAGGATAGCAAATCATTTTCTGGTGTATCCCTGTATAGTTTTGGGGATGTATCATGTTTGTGCTTTAGTTTCATTGATTATTTCTTTTAGGTCATGGCCAGTTATACCTGGGGAAAGGTTGATGAGTTTAAGCATGAATTTGTTTCTTTCTTCTTTAATTTGTTTGGTGTTTAGAAAGAGGAATATTCTAATCAAGTAGCCTCTGAATGGGATTGCCCATCTGTTACTGATTTTGTCAAAATCTTGTTGGTTGTGAAATTCTATATTGGTTGATTGCCACATACCATTGGTTTGCATTTTGATGGATTTTATATCACCATATTTGGAAAGAGCAGCGTGGACATCTGCCTAAGATATGTTTAAGGGAATGTCCCATGTTCTGATTGTTTTGTGTTTAGCTTCAATACCATTGTAAACTGGTGCAGGCTGCATGTGTATGATGATATTATTGTCATTTGGATGTTTTTGGTCTTTTAGGCATCCTTTTTTGCTCCAAATAGAACTACAATGTTGTTGATATCTTGTGACTTGTTGAGTCTGATGGATATGAATGATTCTAGATGGAACAGAAATTTTTTGATGAGATTAAGTCTACTGTTATTATCCTGGCCTGGGACTTTATTGATGGGAATGAACATTTTGAACCATTTTCTGTTGTATTCAGTGGTCCAATCAGTGGGTTCTTGGTTATTGTGTTGAGTGGAAGTTGATATGTCGTCAGTGTTTTGGAAAGGTTTTTGTAGTGTTGCTGATCAATTTGGAGTTCAATTAGACTTTCTCAAACCAGTTGTCAATAAAGTTCTCTTCGTTATTGAAACCTCGTGGTGTAGAAGGTGTGCTGTTATCCTCTTCATTTGTCAAGTTGGTCACTATTCTGAGTGTGTTTTGATTGAGTTTGGAAGAAGAGGGGGTGGATTGTTTACAAAGCTTGTTGAAATATTGATAGAGGCACTGTTGTTGTGGCTACCTGTAGTATTGTTACTGTTGATATTTTTGCTACTGTTGAAAGAGTTTGCAGTGCTACGAAGTTTTGTTTGTATGGTATTTTTGTGAGGAGTTTGTTGGTCATCAAGCTCCATGTTTTCAGTGTTGTTTTTTGGGTTTTTGGACGAACTAGGGATTGCTTATGCTTGTGTTTGAGTGTTTCTGTTTAAAATAGTCTTGGGAGGCATATTGTGCTTTAAAACTCTATACTTTGGGTCATTTTTTCACAAAAGAAGAAAATTTTCAAAAAAGAAATTTTCAGAAATCAGTGATGTACGGGAAAGAGTTTTTTTTTTTTTTTTTCCTCAAAATCACCTAATATATATACTTTAACGTAACCTTGGATCTAAAAAAAAACTAATCTTTTATTCTGACAAATCATTTATTAATTATGGAAAAGAGATATAAAGATGGGAGCAGCTTGGATCCAAATAGGAAAAGAATGAAAAAAAAAGTAAGTTTCAAATAGGAATAAACAATTGACTCTCGTCTACAAAAGCAGAATTGGTAGCAATTATAATAATACTCTTGATAGCCTCAATTGAAAGCAAGTGGAGATCTTTATAGATAGTCAAGCATGTATTTCCAAGTAGAAATCTTTAGAAAAAGAATACCTGAAAAGAATACACAAGAGATAGCTCAAGAAAAAAATTGATTCCTATGGGCATATATGGTAGAGCTAATAAAAAAGCAATATATAGATCTAAAACTCACAAAAGTCAAGGCACACTCAAATGACCTTTATAATGAAGAAACAAATACCTTAGCTAAGGAAGCCCTAAAATTTATATTAATTGAATGGAAAAATCTTATTTCACACAAAATTATAACTAAAATTAAGTGACAAAGGACAACTCTAGATGATCCAATTAGGCAGTTCCTTAAGAATATTAATAATAAGACAACAGCCTATCAGTGTATACAACAAAACAGAACAGAGAAAAAATAGAGTCATTAGATTCAGAATATCAAGTTAACATATAGGACCTAGTATATAAAAAGGTTAAGGATGAATATACATGAAATACATCTTTTAAACAATCCCAATAAGGAAACTTTCTTATTAAACTAGCCAATAATGAGCTATCCACCTTAAGTAAGTTGGTTTTAAAAAGACTGGATCTATATAAATAAGTGAAATGCATCACATGTAGCCAATAAAATAAAATCATAGAATATTTGCTAGAATGTTTAGTCTATAAAGATCAGTTACAAAAGGTATTAAACAAAGGAGTAGATAGAATCATTAGAAACCTTAAAGAGCTATTGTGAAAAGAAAGAGAAAGGCCGAAGAAAAAAATTCTAGGCTAAGCATTGATAATTATAAAGAAATAGAAGAGTTTAATAAGCAGATTACTAAAGTAGTAGAACAGACTTCTGGAACAAATTATAATATACTAAGTTTTTATACTGGCCCTATAAGAACTGACCTTATCCTAGAAGTGGCAGATCTAAATGTCATAATAAATGTATAGGAAGAACAGCAAAAAAGTGGATATTAAAAATGCAAAAAAGTATCTACAATCAAATTTGAAAAAAATTCTGAAATAAGAAATATGAAAATATAATTGAATGGAAATGAATACAAGGAATTAGTAAAGAAGACAAGATGAAAAGATCTCCTTGTCTATCAGGCCAGAAAACTACATTTCCAAAGAAAAGAAATCCACTATCTGAAGAAGGAAACCTTGAAAATGAAAGCCTTCAAGAAATTTTATCAAGAAGAGTAGAGTATAAAATAAAATGGTTGGGTTTTAATTTAAGCTTTATTAGAATCTTATAGAGTGATCCATAGTAGAAACTTGTAGGCAATGAAGTTAACAGTTGGAAGGATCTTTACCTAAACTGCTAACAGAATGATAAATCACTTTCAAAGTTGCACTTAAAGTTTTAATAATTCTTAAAACAGTGATAAGTAAATTAGGTAGAGACTTAGCATTAGCAATACATCTTTAATGTAAAATATACACATGTTTAATAAAATACACATACCTAGTCTGACAGAGGGTTTAAAAATAAAATAAAATAAAATAAATAAATATTCATTACATTTATCAAATCTTGGAATTATATAAACTATATTATTTATTGCTTCTATATCTACTAAATTATATATATTTGTTAATTTAAGATATATACATTTATATATATATGATGTTTTTTTTAATTTAAAATCAAACCATTGTACTAATGCCAATCAAAGTAGAGGTTTTTGAATTATTTTGCTAAGCTTTAATATTAATAAAATCTCATCCCAGATCAAGAGTGAGTTTATAAACTTTACAATAAAAATCCAATATCAAATAATAATATTTCTTCAAATAAAGATATGGAAGTTCAATTAACAGTAATAAATAAAATTTTGAATAATACTAAAATCGAAATAGATAATAAAAAATTAAAAAAAAAACTTGAAAAAAAACTTGAAATAGAAATTATCTAGAAAAGAGTTAAAAAAAATATAATAGGACAAATTTTCTATAATACATGAAATAGATTCAAGTTACCTAGCCTTAATTTATTTCATATCACTAAAAAACAAGAATTTAAGGTTGGAATTTTCCTTTTTAGGATATTAGGAGAAACAAAAAAAGAACAAACAATTTATTTTCAAGGTGTCCTAAGCTTACACAAAGACATGCTACCATTTAAAAAAGACTTTTTTAATGATAATTCTTAAACAACTTTCAATTTTTAAGAAGTTGAAAATACCTTACAATATATCAAAAAAATTAATAAGAAAGAAGAAAAAAACTTTATTTTGATTTCTATATAAGTAGAGAAATAAATAGTTTTAAACTCACCATCAAAAAAGAAATTCTTAAAGCAAGGAGTAGTAAAAAAAAAAAATAAAACTATAGTTGCTATATTGATTAATCTTAACTAAAACTATACTTGTCAAGAAATTAAGGCTGCCCTATAAAAATATAGAAAGATTTTGAATATTTATATCTACAATCACTCTCACTCTCAAAAAAAACTTGAATAATAAATGGTTTATTTATATCAAAGTGGATATATTCAAGGCAATATTTATCTAATATGAACTAAATGATCATAAAGTTGATATTATTATTAAAAACTATAATAGTCATACTTTATGACTGTATGATATATACAATACCTTCACAAGTCTCATAGTAAAAACAATATAACATACAAGAATCAAAACATATTATATATCAAGAAATTTATTTATCTTAAAATGAAAAAAATATTTAGTAATCAGTTTTTACTAGTCAAAATTATGATATTCAATAGTTAAATTATTGTTAAATAATAAAAATATTGTCAAATTTTTTTTATTGTTGTCACTTGGTATATTACTATTATAGCAATAAAGTGGTAATTTAAAATTTGGCAAAAAAAAATTTGACTATCAAAAATTCAATAATTAAAAATTTAACAATAAATTGACAAAAAATTCATTAATAATTTATCAAATAATTTATTAACTATGATCTATAGATCTATAGTATAGTGATAATGCTCCCAGGTCACAATTACAAGGTTTAGAGTTCAATACTATGCATAGATGATATGAGAAAATAACCAGATTGCACAAGGATGGGACTTCTAGTCTCCCTGTTGATCGCTAGGCTGAAAAGAATCTACTGCAAGGATTATATAAAGAAAGGACTCTGGTCTAGTTATATGAATTATGCTTAACCTAACTTTTTCTAAACTAAACAAGAAACAAATCCCAGGACCTTACTTTTAGGACTACGATAATCGTCTGAACATATTATTAACATCAAACTATACCAGCAGACTCTAGAACCTGCTTCTAGGACTGTGGTGATCATCTGAACATTTTTTACCCCAAATTGTATCAGCAGATTCTGAAACCTAACCATTTTAACTTGGAATATTCCAATTCAATGCTTGCTTAAATAAAGAATTTGTCAAACAGGACTTGTCTATGATGTCATAGGTGTTGACAAATAGGATAAGAAATCCTCTCCAAAATTTAAGTAAAAAAGTATCAGAATATCTGGATAGTTAAAATAATTCTTGAGAATTTGATACTAATGTATAAGTTAGAATAGCAGTGTAATTCATTATTAACAAAATCAGCTAACTATATCAACATCACTATCAATGACTGTTATCAATTATCTGACTTCAAGTTAGATATGTCCTCTCATTTAAAGGGCTTCAAGCAGATCGGCCTAGGACAAGTTATAATAGGTTATTATTAATCTGTATATATATATATGAGATGATTAATATTATGTTTAAGATTTAATTATCAATAAAGAATCTACATCTAATACTAGTTATGATTTAAAATTTAAAAAAAAATATATATATATATTGTTATAAGGTTTAAAATAATAATAATAATAATAATAATAATAATAATAATTTATTAGCTATTTAGCAAAAATTCATTAAAAGTTTATTATAAAATTATTTATTAGTTTTTTTTTTTTTAATCCATAATTGTGCCACAATGGCAGGTCTTTATTGAAAAATTGAAATGAATTTACAATATTTTATAGACTTTTACAAAGTGACTAACTCATTTTTATATAAAAGTATTCTAAGTCCGATTTTGGGAACAATATTTTACTTCTCTAATAGATTGATAATAATCTCTATCTACCAGGATTATTGCCAATAGTTCGTCACTGTAGATTGCTCAAAAATTAATGAATTTTTTGTCAATTTATTGTTAAATTTTTAATTATTGAA
>CAJVPT010006895.1:0-10603 GCA_910592055.1 Acaulospora colombiana
ATAAATTTTTGAATAAATAATTAATGAATTTTTAATAAATAATTAATGAACTTTTAATAAATAATTTAATAAACAGTTGCCAAATATTTAATGAATTGTTAATAAATTTTTAATAAATACTTTTAATGAATAGTTATCAAATTTTTTAATGAATAGTTGATAAATTTTTGATGAATTTTTTGCAAATTATTAATAAATCAATACTGAATTTTTATTTAATTGTTAATAAATAATTTTGTAATGAATTTTTAATGAATTATTGCCAAATTGTTAATAAATTTTTATCAGATTATTAACGAATTATTTGACAAATTGCTAATAAATTTTTTGACAAATTTTTAATATGTCAATTTTTTTAATTGACAAATTTTTAATATGTCGATTTTTTTAATTGTCAAATTTTTGATTGCTACTTTATTGTTGAAATAGTAATATGCTGAGTGGCAGTAATCGAAAAGAATTCAGCAATATTGTTTTTATTAAATTTAATCAAATTCAGTAAAAATTTAATTGTTAAATGACATAATTTTGATTAGTGATAATAATATTTTGATAAATAATAGAGAGCTAGAAAAAATAGAAAAATAAATAGTAAAGCTTATTAAAAAATATCCGAAAAAAAGTTAAGACATAATTAATTTTTATATAAAACCAATTGAAAAAAACTTATTAATAAAAGCTAGATTAATAATTTATTATCAAATTTCGTTAATCTTTTATTAATAAATTTAATTAAATTTGATAATAATTCAACTGCCGAATGTCACAATTGCAATTATAAATATTAAAAAAAAAATATCAATTGTTCAATAATTTAAATTAATTAAAATTTTTTAATTTTTAAATCATCAATACAAATTATTATAGATTTTTAAAACATTATAGTAATAATATACTATAGATCAAAAATAAAATGTTTTTAAATATTAAAACTGGTATTCTGCCTGCCGAAAATCGTTTGATTTATTTGCTAAATTGTAACCAGACATGCTATGCTAAATTGGTGCGTAATACCGTTACCACAAGGAGATAAGGGGTGGTATGATATTGGGATCAGTATAATGCGATTCTGGAAAAGATCGTCCCGGTACTGACCGAATCTTACACTAATATCACGTGACAGAAACACAGTATTTATTATTTTGCTGCACTGATGATTGTATGGGAAACTTTCTCTTTCTACTCTTCAAGATTATACCCAGTCAATAAACCGTCTTCTTGGATCTCAATTTTTTCTTCGACCATCTTTACCACTTTGCAATATGGAGAATAATATTATCAGATTAAGAAATTTAGGTAGTAGTATTAATAATCGTAATTGTGAGTCTCGTGGGACTCAGCTGTTTGCCGTCTCGAAACGAAATACTTCTGCTGCCGGCAAGAGAGAATACTTCTATTACTCTACCTGTAAGTTTAATGTATGTGAAATATTTTTTTATGCAAATTTTTATCATAAGTTTTTTTATCGATTAGTGGGTAAGAAGATTGGATGGTATTCCTGTAAGTAGATTTAAATTATATTTATTTTTTCTTTTTTCCGATGACATAAACGTTAATCTTCAACTGCCCACTAAAGGACATGACCCCCGAGTTTTTCTTGAACTTGGGGGAACACAACGTCTTAGCATCTGAATGCAACAGCAAAACTTTGTCCTTTGTAAATAAATTCTTTCGCGGTGCTCCAGCCAAGGTTGACCACGTGACCATAATATCAACGCATGATCCACAAAATTGTATATGGGAGGGGTTTATCAAGAACGGCATCTTTTTCCTGGAAGGAAACGCAGAATTAAAAGAAAGGTGTGTTTCTTTTTCGTTTCATATATTACGCGTTTTCGTTAGGTTACAGATTAAAATTTTTGCCAGGTCACACATCCCATTTTCACACAAAATCGCGAAATAATTTTTTATTATCCCTTGAACAACGTAAGTGGTCTTTTGACTGCTACGAAGAAAAAGCGGAGTTAACCCTCCTCAATAGTAGTGATTCTAAGCGTTTGAGTGAACTTGCGGAGTTGTGACCCTCACATATTTTCCTAACAGTTTTGAATTGATTTTTTGATGCAGAATGGTCTCAATAATTGAATTGAGCGAAGAATGCCTGAAATGTAATTCCTTAGTTGTGTGCCTTGATAGGAAATTTCCCGATCTATGTAAGTTTCTATTAAATTTACCTAAGATATTGATTAACTTCTAATCAGATATTGCCTTTAGCCAATTTTATTCGTGACTTTTTATATGTCGGCTTTGAGCTCGTCTGGCCGGGGACAATTGAGCATAATTCTAATGAATACATTCTTGTGGGCATGGAGTTGTGATCTTATAAATGGATATGTAATGGTTGTTCCAATTGCAATTTCTTTGCTTGACTATTCATAGCAAGGTCATAAGTTTTGCTGTTATAATGATTTCCTCATTTTATAATTTTCGAGTGTAATTCGTCAAAGCAATATGGTAAACATTTTATTTTATGTACAGAGTAATAAATATAAATAGATTATAATTTGTGTTTTTCAACTAAGAAATTAAAACATTAATTGTTGAGTGTGTGGATAGAATGATATTAGAAACTTCGAACGAACATGAACACCTACCTCTAAACTTCGTGTGTTGTCCCAGAGCGACAACCTTCCTCGTTGCTTTTTCTTTTATGATGGTGTGGGTATTTGCCAGTGCGTTTCCAATTTTATGGATAAAACATTCGATTACAATTGTATCGCCGACGGTAGCAGGTGAAACAAAGGATATTGCCATATCAGTAGACACGCCTCCCTCTTTATATCTGGAGTCTTGGATAAAATTGTTAATACCATCAATTCAGTTCAAAAATAAGAAAATAAATGAATACCTTGAGTGGCCATCAATGTGGTAGTACTCAGAATATCTATTAGACACGCGGTAAACCCACCAAACAACGAACGGTTCGCATTGCAATCCTCTTCTCCCAGAACTAATTCAAAAACGCATTTCTTACTTGAAGCATGGGTAACTTTTATTCTCTTGGAAAGGGTTTTCAGATAAATTTCACGATGAGGCACCGTGTCAAAATATTTTTGAATCCTTTGAAGTAATAATTGGTCATTTTGTGTCTCGGAGTCGGGCATGCTGAAAAATCTTTTTGTTTATAACGCTGGGCCAAAAAGTGGATTTTTTTCTAATTTGATTACATAATTGTGTGCGCTATTTATAAAACGTCTTATTTTAAATTGTGCTAAATAGAATTGTATACAGATATTTTATTATTCGAAAAAAAAAAAAATGGTTATAAAAATAATCAAAATATCTATAAATCTTAAATATCAATATTACAAATATTTATATAGTTTTATAAACCTGCCAAGGCAGACTCGTGGTTTTGTCGATATAAAATATCGGAATCAAAAGATTAATTAAAAACCGATAAAACGACTCGATCAATGAACAAAAAGCATCTATCTTTCCAACTGTTATGCGAATGGCTACGCATTTCCACAATCCCTTATGTATGTACCGTAACTTTGAAACTTCAACTTTCCCAATATCATGCACAACTAACACCAAAACGTACTACCCCATTAACACCGTGAGTCACCTCAAAAATCTCCTATTAGATATTACCGTTAACATGCGTGATGGCAAAGGTTGCATCGACATACGGCTTAATTAATGGAATATAAAGAATTTTTTTCTTTAGCAACTTGGAAAGATCTAACGTGTGCTGTATGTTAATCATCATCCCGATTAACCAAATATAATCTGGGCTCTGAGGTTGCTCGAGGTGGCCGATATACTTGTGATAACTATAAACATCACCGAATCAAATCTGATGGAATAAAGATTGGACTAATGCAATCTTGACCACAGAGCTTGCTCGTTCGTTATTACCGTGCATGTCCGGAGGAAATTTTTCGCTGATAACAAATTAGGCCGGAATAGATGAAATCACCAATAAACTCTCTCTTCGACACATGATTCCTTCACCGATTCCGGGTCTAGAATAGATCCCAGATGGTTTACGAGCAAGATGCGATACAGCCCCTCCTCCAGATTAAGAAGAGTCATGCTAATGAATCATTTCCTGATTCAGATAGTTACAAAGGCCATGATACTTTTTCATAATCCAGTAGTAGTTGTAGGAAAATTACTTGCCTCCCCCACTTTAGGGCTCATGATAAACCGTGCACCCCGTAAATTGAATGGCAAAACTTACCGTACCCGAGAATATATACGCAAATAGAAGAAAACTAACCTTATTTACGAGGTGTAACATCTAACAAAAAATACCTTTGGATTTAATTATTGATTACAGGTATCACTTTAAATCTATCAATCTTTCTTGTTAAAAAAAGTCGTCTGACACGTCATTTCTATTAAGTGGCTTATACGTGTTGATCATTAGGAAAATCACATGATAACCTTAATTGTATCATAGGTGCATGCTCACACAAAGGTATCTTTATTCATTGACAGAATGCCTAGCAAAGAACGTAAAGGGACACTTATGGTTCACGTAGGCAAGTAGTAATTCCTGGGTACGGTGTTCTGTTCACTGTTTATTTTTCATTCCTTACGATGGTTGCCGTTTTTTTTTTTTTGCTTTAATTAGTTGAGGGTAGAAATCTCAGGGATTTGGATGATGTTGGTACGTCATTAATGTTTATTTAATCTTGGATTTTGAATTTAAAAAGCATTCTAACGAGCTACAATTCCATCATATTATCATCGGCTTAAGGTCAAGGTAAATAATGAATAATTAACAGTTATGAGGACCTTCGTGAAGAAAATCATTCGTTTAGAATCTCGTTGCCAAATTATTCATCACGAAATACAGGTGATCCTTATGCTCAAATTTGGTTGGACAAATCTAACCACAAGTTTGAAACCGAATCAAGAAGTGGAACTTCCACACCCGTCTGGGACAGGATTTTTCATTAGTAGGTTTTTTATGTTTTCATAAATTGACCCGGCGAGTACCACATAATTCTTAATCCAACTTTCCTTCAAGTCATGTGAATGGCCAACCTGAACTTCACCTTAGAATCATGGACTCCGATGTTTTTATTGACGAAGAGGTATCAATTTTGTGCCTTTTGTGATGTAGTTTAAACGAATCACCGACCTCGTTTGTTTCTTTGATAGATCGGTTGTGCAAGAGTGCCCCTCGAAAGAATTTACGAGAACTATTATGATGACTTTTGGGTAAAATTGCCCGACCACTTGGGCAGAAACAATGGAGAAATTCGTTTGGTCTTGGAATTTAAACCATATCAGCAACAACAACATATGTGCATATATTAAATATTTGGATGTATTTATATTTAAAAATGTATACGGTCAATAACACTATATAAATAGCACGTGACTTGTGCTGCATATATATACATTACGCGATGCAGATTCGATATTTTTTCTTTTTTTTTTCGATGAACAAACTTCGTAATTCTCCTTTACCCCTTTCGTACTGGGGGGGACGTACCTTTCACATAAAGTCCAACAGCTTGCCGCCTTCTTGGTTGGTTGTTTCTTCGAGAAAGTTTTCTACAGGGATTACACCTGCAGAATCTGCTAAAGATTCCACTGATGTCCAGAAATCTAAAGGCGAATCAACTGATGTCTTGAAACAAGCGGTCAATCGAGATCTTACTTGGTCAAAGTCTCAACGAAGCAGAAAGGATGCCATGGTTGGGCCTCGTTTCGAACAAACCGATTTGAAAGCTCAGGCGTGTTTCAAGTTCCTGGAGAATTTACTTGTACATCCGGTTCTTTTGCGATCCACGTACAAATCTAATTCTATTTGACCGATCATTCTTTTTACGCATACAACAGCCGAGACCTTTGGCTGCGATAGAGTTAATCGCCGAAGAGCCTATTCATTATGTAGAGGGTCGAACTGCTGTGTGTCATGGAGGTGTGCATTTGGTGCAATTTGAAGAGAGTTGCAGGATCTTTCTTTGACAACAATTTTGTTCTTTAGGAGGTGGCGCACTGGGTCATCCGCAAATTTACATAAATCTGGTGAATATCATCTTCATTCGAAATTATCGTTAGGAATTTCTTACTTATCTTAGTCTCCTTTCACAAAAGGATCAACCAGGCCCTCATGTTTGCGGCTATTGTAAGTTGCACTTCCTGATTGATTGATTCACTTGAATCGTAACGTCATTTAACTCCTTGGAAACGTTCGTAATTTAATAGGCGGAATAAGATTCGAACATAAGTCGCATCACCATCATTAAAATTAGTTATAATTAGAGAGAATTAGTCTTCTTTGAATGTAAAATTTCTCAGGTGCAAGATTCTCATGCATTTTGATTTTTCCATGTAGTTCTTACCAGAATATTTAACAGGCTATCAAAGAATTTTTACGACCATATTGTTGGTGCGTGTGATGAAAAAGGACATTTGACCTGAAGGTTTGCACAAAGAAAATAATGAAGCCTAAGTTTCTACTATCTAGGTGACATGGCCGAGTGGTCTAAGGCGCTGCGTTCAGGTCGCAGTCTCAGTAATGGGGCGTGAGTTCGAATCTCACTGTCACCACATGCTACCGAACTTTTTCTCAAATCTGGTGTCACCTAGCACACGACATTTTTTTTTTTTTTTTCGAAATTATTTGTGGTACGCTAAGAGATTAACACGGCGCATTGTCATATGTGTGCGCTTGTGATACTTTCAAAGGCTGAAGTTTCTTGCGCATACGCGCCGGAAACCCCATTGTAGTCATGTGACAACATTTGTTCCAATTTCGAAACATAGATACGTAAGCACATGAAGCCACATGTATCGTGGCTGCATTTGATGTCTCTGTAATTTCAAAAATTCTTGTTTAGGAAATGTTACCACCTTGCGGAACGGATCGGATCATTATCTTCAATAAAAAGACGGAAAAAAAAATCTGATTGCTTCGTTATTTCTTGAAACCTCTACCCTGCTCGTTGTCATGCCAAAAGATCTTGATAAAAAAAACCTCACGATCCACTTTCTCGCGGGTGGCGGAGCCGGTTTAACGGAGGCACTATGTTGTCATCCTTTGGACACTATAAAAGTGAGAATGCAGCTGAACAAGAAGGTAGGTTTTAATTTGCACTTCGTGATAATGCCTTTCGGTCAACTGTTTGGAATGTTAAATTTCGATTCAACGATTTCTCACAGAGTACGAGGCCCGGTTTTCTTACAGTAGCCGTCAATATCATACGAAAAGAGTCACCCTTGGCATTATACAAAGGACTTGGTGCGGTGGTAACAGGAATCGTGCCGAAGATGGCCATTCGTTTCTCCAGCTTTGAATTATACAAGAGTTGGTTAGCTGATAAAACAACGGGCAAGGTCTCAACCGTGGCCACATTTTTTGGTGGGTCTCTTGTTACTTCAATGACATCATTAGTGTGTTCTAGGAACAATTGATCTATTCTAAATCTTTTTGATTATCCATCTTTTCTGATTTTACGATCAGCTTATCTAACATTACACAAAAGATCTTATCTAAATTAACTATACTCATCTATTCTTCTCATGTGATCCATCCATTAAATTTTTCATACGCGTTCATTGCGCACAATATTCAGCCGGGCTTGGTGCAGGTACTACAGAAGCTGTGCTTGTTGTAACTCCTATGGATGTCATTAAGATCCGCCTGCAAGCTCAACGACATTCGATGACCGACTCTTTTGACATTCCAAAGTACCGAAATGCGGGACATGCCGCGTATACCATTGTAAAGGAGGAAGGACTTATAGCTTTGTACAAGGGCGTGGGTTTGACCGCGCTCAGGCAAGCCACAAATCAAGCCGTCAATTTTACTGTATACCAAGAAATGAAAAAGCATATGAAAAAAATACAGGCCACTAGAGAAGGTCAAGAACTGCCTTCCTATCAACACTTGTTGATGGGTGGTATCAGTGGCGCTATGGGTAAATTAAAAACGAACACTTTTTCTTTCTTTTGATGAAAACCATTTGCAATCATGTTAACTGGTTTCCACGAATTAGGTCCTATTGCCAATGCTCCGATTGACACCATAAAAACACGTATCCAGCGGTCGAATAGCCCCGACAAAGGTTGGACGAGACTCAAGTCCGTTGTGGTAAACCTCATCGAAAAAGAAGGTTACATGGCCTTTTACAAGGGTCTGTTTCCTCGTTTGATGCGTGTAGGTGTAGGCCAAGCTGTTACCTTTGCCGCTTACGAAAGAATCAAGTCTTATATGAACCTACTCTCTTGGATTACGGCCGATGAGAAATATTGAAAACCATTACCACCAGGCTCAAGATGTTAATAACTTAAATGCGATATGATGGGTTCAATTTATTAATGGAACGCGTAATTTTATTTCGGTGGAAGGAAGGATCAAGTTTTACTAATTATATTATAATCGACTACATGGATCTTGGAAAAAATACAACATATTTATCATTGCTTTCGTTATTTAATTCACGAATCAATTACGTTTGACGAATAGAAAAGGCCTAAAGACAATAATAAAGTATTTAGAAGTTCACCTAGATATCTATAAATTTCGATTCTAGCGAAATACATGGAAATTCATTGACGCTAAGGTGTTTTACATTTTTCTAAAAAAAATATGCACGTGAATTTTAACATCTATATACAGTATATCTTTAACGCCTCTAAAAAATTCAAAATTAACGTAAGAAGGCAATATACAGTAGCATTGTCCTGTGATAAAAAGTATTTAATTATATTACGTAATGAGAAATCGACTGACTTTGTTCTGAAAGTAGTCGTCGCTTGGTTCCGACGCCATCAAACCGGCGGAGCCGTGCATGCCTATCCCTCCCTCGATATTCTAAGCGAATATCCTCTTTACCAGTTCGGATCTTCATAGGAGATCCGACATAAAATATATTTGCCAATACGAATGCGGCCTGAACAGGTCGACGACTGGAAAATGAATATTATCCAATAGACTGATGGCCGAATTCAAAAATGCGCTATTTATGTTATTGGTTATTTTATTAGGATCTTGCCAAGTAAAAATCGTGCGACGATCCCCCCTACTTACCGGTTCAACGAGATACCGTATAATCTATAGATTATAATACATACTGTATATTACTAAAGATCAGAAATATGGAATGCCACAACCAAAAAAAATATAGAATGGTAATTAGCATTTGGGATCGTAAGACCTCAGTTTAAAGCATAAACCGATTCGATTCGTTATTTGAATTGAAATATTCAAAACCAAAGGATCGAAAACGATTCGATAATCGAATGCAGATTTGATATCAAAAACTGATGGAATGTTTGACAATCAAATCTAAAATTCGAAATCAGCTTACTAGCCAAGTCAAAGGGTTGATTCATGTTAGATGCAGTAAAATGCATATAGTATTTAAATTATTAACAAAATTACTTTATATTAATTAATGCAATATAAAATTTTTAAATCTCATACTGACTCACTCATCAATAACTTTCAATTCTCAAAAGAGCTTCAACCTCTAAATGAAACCTTGAGAATAATATTTTGCTTTATATCAAATTTTGGATAAAGACTCTTTTAATTTAACTATCATTGCTATCAGATTGTTATTGTCTATTATTCTTCAAGAAATTGATTTTTGAAAAACTATCATAGAAAAAGAAGAAAATAAAAGAAAAAGAGAAATCTAAAAATGCACAAGTATATTACATAAAAGAGAAAAAAAAGATTTTATAAAGTCATATATTTTTTAAAGAATCTTGGTTAGAAATTTCTTTTTATTAAAATTCACTGTTTTAAAAATTTTTTTTTCTTTTTTTTAATTATCTAAGAAACTTATTTATTTGAGATCATAATTATTTTTTTGTAATTGTTTGAGGTACTTATTATCTACTTTAATTCAATTTTCTATTTGATACTTTTTTTCTGTTAAGAAGAAAACCAACTTATAATTTTTTACTTTTTAAACTTATTGTTTAACTAAAATAAAAAAAATAATCCTTTCATATATTTCATTTAATTAGAATAATAAAAAATTAAAAATCTTGACTTGAACAAATTACTATTTTCTCATTATTTAGAAATTAATACTTATTTTAATAATCTTGTGATTAGTTATATATAATTTGAAAAAATGAAAAAGTTTATATATATATTTTTTTTTCTTTATTAATAATATTATCAAGATATATAATATAATTCATAAAAGTTTTTTTATATTTTGCTATTACTATATATATTTTATAATAATCAATTATCTTTAGTAAAAACTATATATATTTCTATTAGGGTTGAATTGATATAAATAAAATTCTTTAAAAAGTTTAAAAAATAAATAATTATAAGTAAATAGAAATAGTAAATAAAATTTTTTTCAAGATTTAGACTTTTATTTATCCATTTTTTTATTATAAAAGATCTTTATATATATTTTTACTTTCAAAAAAAGGTTTTTAATATATAAATATTGGTTTTTATTTCTTTTAAAACTTTCTTACCACAGATAAAAAAGATGTTTTTTTTTTAATTTTTTTAAATCTTTAAAAGTCAAGTTTTTGTTTAAAGAAGAATATTAACAATATATATACAGTTGCTTCCAAAGGTTTGAGTCCACTTACTATATTTTTATTATAAATTTCAACTTTAACAATTTTTAAATCCTTAATTATACAATCAAAA
>CAJVPT010006896.1:0-10602 GCA_910592055.1 Acaulospora colombiana
TTTTTTAAAATACGTGTTAAAGTAATTATTTGATTCTTTATCTATGACATCACGACTCATCTTCCTATAAATAATTAGATGATGCTAGACAACAATGAATCAAAAGTATAGAGAAATATCAAGTAACCACTCACTGCCGTTTTCTGCGATCGATCTCTGAAGGATTATGTTTCGAAGGAATCAAAACTGATTCTACGTGTATTTAGATAACCGATTTCAACTTAACACATTATTTAAAAAGACATTGAAAAAAGCAATCATAGACAACATTTTAAAAACTCGTAATACCTAATCGCAATACTTCCTCAAACCGCGTCAAATTATCGATAGAATCTTCAAATTCTTTGTAATTAGCAGAAACCATTTCTTCCAGATCAAACAGTAATCCACTCGCCCCTTCTTGAAATAAAAATCGTGTAAAGAATATTTCAAAGTATCTTAGATCACATCAGCGGTCTAAATCTTTTATCATTATTACCCCATTCATTTAGCATCTCTAACGGAGCCCTGATACCACTTTCCTCAGGTAATGGCTGATCTTTTTTAATCTTTAAATTTATTTCATTTTCCTCATCATCAACCATCAACTGAAGAATTTCAGATACATTAGACGGTACATCTTGTTTGACAACTTGATTCCTCTTATTGGCGATTAGAGGCTCCTCAATATATAACGAAGTTTGTTTAGATTTATAATCTCCTAATGGAGTGATGAATTCCGTGTCGTCATATCCTGCGTCATAGGATTCCAAATTTTTTGAGAGTAAAGGGGATTCCCGGGGTAAAACTTCGTGATGGAATGGACTACATAATTTAGTAGCAGAAAAAAGTTGGAGTTGGAGTTGGGGCTCTTAAAAATACAATGATTAAATTTCAACATGCCACAAAACGTCGATCATAAGTTTCTTGATTTCTTTATCTATAAAAGGACCCTGTGACACCTCGTTGACTGGCAATCGACGTGACAGATCTTTTAAACTGGGAATTTTATACAGTTCATCATTTTGCACACGTTGTGGAAATATCGGTTCCTCGATTATCGGCAGAATATTATGTTTAGCGATTTCTTAGTTGAAAATAGAAACAAAGCAAAGTCAATCGTATTGTTTGAGTTAGAATAACGGGAAAATTAATCAAGAATCAAAAGACCTCCACAAAGATTGTTTTCCGAAACTTTAAGGTCATTCGACGCGTTCGTTATCAGATTATTGATTTCTTCCGTTTCATTAATTATCCAGGTTTCCAATAATTTATCTTTTATTATGAATTTTGGTGATAACAAAGGCTCTGGTTTATTCTCATTTTCTCGTATTTGGAAATACTCTAGTGGAACTTGCGATATTAGTCTTTGAGTATAACCTACGGTAAATTGTTTGTTAGAAAAATTAGAAAAGAAATGGTAAACAATGGTGTAGAAATATGAGTACCGTGATCGAATAGATTTAACAATTTTGCGCAATTTAATAATTCCACGCGAAAACTATTTTCCTCATTTGTATAACTATTTTGGGTGACTTCCTTTGTCATTTTTCGTTGGTCTTAATGTAATTTTAATGAAGATCTATGCTTATTTTTCATGTACGATACGGTTTTATTATGCATTACACACGTGACTAAAAATTCAATGATCAATTAAATAGCAGTAAAAATCGTTTCATATAAAAAGTTTTTGATTTTACTAAAAGAATATATAAAATAATATACAAAAGCAAAGGCATTCTTTTGTAGTTTAGCATTTGTTTATAATGAATTTTTTGAGCTCTATAAAAAATTTCATATTTACTAAAACACAGTGCTAAGATTTTTTATAAAATTGAAAAATTCAATTTTAGCAAAAAGCAAAAGTAAGTTGATCGACGTCTGGTGATATATGGTAGGGGAGTGTACAATGTACAACAGTACGTAATCAGCGGCTTACACTATGACTTTAAAATTCTTTGAAAAATTTTCCGTCGACTTTACTGAACTACTTAAGGATAATAATGATTACGATGTAGTCGTAGAAGTCGGCGAGGCGCCTTTAACTAAAAAATATAAATTGCATTCCATTATTTTAAAAGCTCGCTGTCCAGTCATTGCCAAAGAACTAAGGGAAGTCAAACAGAGTGTTGCCGTTAAACAGCTTAGAAAACCGGATATTTCCGTTGCTGTTTTTGACATTATTTTAAAGTAAGCAATTATTGACCTTATATTTTCATTATGCTATATATTAAATTTATTGATATTTTAATATAGATACATTTATGGGGCCATTCTTTCGTTCGATAACTTGGAGAATTCAACGATATTCGATTTATTAGTTTCCGCCGATAAGCTTGACTTTGAAGAATTAGTTAATAGTGCTCAAGAATTTCTTGTTGAAAATAACGCTAATTGGTTACGCTTGAATTTTTCCCGAGTTCTTTGTGCAAGTTTACGTAATCCTAAATTTAAAAAGTTAAAGGAATTTTGCAGTGATATAGTTGTCAAACATCCTTCCACTGTATTTGACTCCGATGATTTTAATTCATTACCTGATGATATTCTAGTTTCAATTTTAGAAAACGATAGTTTGAGTATGGAAGAATTACAAATCTGGGATAAAGTGGTCCAATGGGGAAAAGCGCAAAGCAAAAATTTACCGAACAGCCTTGAAAATTGGTCCAACAACGATTTTATGACATTGAAAAACATCTTACGAAATGTTTTGCCAAGTATTCGATTCTTTCAAATTCCCAACAAAGATCTAATTTCTAATGTCAAACCATATATTCAAGTTCTGGATCCGAAATTATGGGATGACATTATTTGTAGAATTTTAGACCCGAGCTATCAGGTTTCTTCGCCTATTTTGCCACCTCGCACAGGTGTGAAAGTTGAATTACCAACTCGAGGAGGTAATATTTCGAAAAAGAATATAATTTACATTTCCGTTTAATAATCATATTATTTAAAATTACAGCGTTAGATAACGAAGGTAATGCCGAATAATTTTAAGATTTTGAACTTCTTTTAATACCAATTAATTAAAAAGAAAGCCTTGTTTTGCGAATTGCCCATCTAACGAGTCTTATTATATAATAGTACCAGGTATCATATGGATAATATTCATGATTTTTTGTGCACAAATAATAATAAAACGTCCTATTATTATGAAAACATAGGTCATATATTTGTAATTTGTATACACCCTTCCATGATTTTACAAAGTGTTTTGCTGACTACGTAATCAATAACTTAAACTCTAGAAGGTAAGTCGAACATATCATTATTAAGAAACCATTCCATATTAAGAGTGTTTATTGATAACTTTAATATATTTTATTTATACGCATGCGAAAGTGGATGTTATCAATTATGAACAGTAAGTTAAATAAGCAAATTTGTGGGTTTAATGAATGATTTCGAATTTTAATAACTGTTACTTATAGGGAGTAAGTCAAATATATTTTTTGATTTCAAACAAATTCCTAAGGGATAAACACTAATTATACCAATTATTGTTATAGCAAGTAAGTTAAATTAAGCATATTTTCGTGATTTCAAAAAATTATGCATGATTTTTATTTATGCCAGTAACTGTTATAGCGAGTAAATTGAATTAAGCATATCTCGTGATTTTAAAAAATTATACGGAAAAAATAAATTCCAATTACACCATTAATTGTCATAGACAGTAAGTCATAGTTTTGTCATTTCAAAAAATTATATGAAATGAATTCTAATTATATCAATAACTGTTATAGGCAGTAAGTTGAATTAGACATATTTTTGTGTCTTTGATAAATAATACGGAATAAACAAGTTCTGATTACATCAATAATTGTTATAGGCAGTAAGTCATAGTTTGTGATTTCAAAAAAATTATATGAAATGAGTTCTAATTATATTAATAACTGTTATAGGCAGTAAGTTGAATTGGGCATATTTTTGTGTCTTTAATAAACCATACGGAACAAACAAGTTCTGATTACATCAATAATTGTAATAGGCAGTAAGTCATAGTTTTGTGATTTCAAAAAATTATATGAAATGAGTTCTAATTATATTAATAACTGTTATAGGCAGTAAGTTGATTAGGAATATTTTTGTGTCTTTAACAATTTATATGGATGAACTCCAATTATAATAACTTTTATAGAAAGTAAGTTAAGCATATTTTTGTGATTTTACGAAATTATATGAAATGCCTTTTGTGGTTGTATTAAATTATATGAGATAATTTCTAATTATTCTTAATATTATTATAGTCCGTAAGATCAATCAAACACATTCTTCGCGATTTTTAAAATTATAAAAAAGATTTCATATTATAATAATTACTTTTGTAGCAAGTAAGTTAATATATTTGTGATTTTATAAAATCATGTGAAATAATTTCTAATAAGACAAACAACTATCATAGTTGGTAAGGTGAACCAAATATATTTATGGTTTTACAAAATTGTGTAATAAATTCCAATTATGCTGTTCGCTTTTGTAGCCTGTAAGTTAAATTTATCATATCTTGGGTATTTTACAAAATTATATGAAACGATATCTAATTATATCAATCACTATTATAGGGAGTAAGTTAAATTGCGCACTCTTTCGTGATTTAATATGAATTGATTACTAATAATACCGATTACTGTTATAGAGAGTAAGTTAAATTGTGCATATTTTGGTGATTTTACAAAATTATATGAAATGAACTCTAATTTTACGTATCACTATAACAGGAGGTAGGTTAAATTATTTACATTTTCGTGATTTTACTAAATTATCCGAAAAAGTTTTCTAATTATGCTGATTACTGTAATAGAAAGTAGGTTAAGCATATTTTTAAGAATCTACAAAATTATTTTGAATTTTTCTAATTATACTGATAAATGTTGTAGGAGGTAAATTAAATTGAGCATATTTTTCGCGGTTTTACAAAATTATATGAAATTACTTTTAATATGCCGATCACTATTATAGGGAGTAAGTTAAACCAATCGTGATTTTACGAAATTATGAAATTATTTCTAATTGTGTCGATTGTTGCTATAGGCTGTAAGTTAAATTGAGCATATTCTAGCGATTTCACAGATTATACCTAATTATACTGATCGCTGTTATAGGGAGTAAGTTAAATTAAGCATATTTCGTGATTTTATGTAAATTATTTCTAATTACAGTACATCGATCACTGTTATAGGGAGTAAGTTAAATAAGTCACGTTCGTGACTTTATATGAAATTATTTCTAATTATACTGATCACTGTTATAGGAGGTACTGTAATTTAAATTATAAATAGTTTCGTGATTTTAAAAAAATATTTAAAATGATTTCTAATTGATGTTATAGGAAGTAGGTTAAACTAAGCGTATTTTTATGATTTTACGAATTATATAAAATTATTTCTAATTATATTGATCTTTTATAGGGAGTAAGTTAAATTAAGCATATTTTCGTGATTTTATATGAAATGATTTCTGATTATACTGATCGCGGTTATAGGAGGCAAGTTTAAATTTGGCATATTTTGATGATTGTGCAAAATATATGGAATGATATCTAATTTTACTAATCTCTGTTTTTAGCCTGTAAGTCGAATTAAACTTAAACTTATTTTCATGACTTTTATGAAATGATTTCTAATTACACTGATCATCGTTACAGGAAGTAATTTAAATTGAAAACATTTTTGTGATTTTACATTATTATATTAAATAATTTCTAATCACAATTACCGTTATAGGCAGTAAGTTAAATAGATTTTTGTGATCTTAAAAAATTATATGAAATTATTTTTAATTATACTGGTCTCTGTTATAGGGAGTAAGTTAAATTATGCATATTTTAGAAATTTTACATAAAATTATTTCTAATTATATTAATCACTGTTATAGACTGTAAGTTAAACTAAGCATATTTTCGTGATTTTGCAAGATTACATGAAATTGTTTCTAATTATACTGATTAATGTTTTAGGTTGTAAGTTAAATTAAGCATATTTTTCGCGATTTTACAAAATTATATGAAATTATTTCTAATTATACCGATCACTGTTATAGGGAGTAAGTTAAAATAATCGTAATTTTACAAAATTACATTAAATTATTTCTAATTATGCTGATCACTGTTATAGTTTGTAAGTTAAATCAAGCATATTTTTGTAATTTCATAAAATAATTTCCAATTATTCTGATTACTGTTACAGGAGGTAGGTTAATTAAGAATTCTTTTATAACTTAATATGAATTTATTTCTAATTATACCAATTACTGTTATAGGAGGTAAGTTAAATTGTGCATATTTTAGGGATTTCGCGAAATAACCTCAAATTTAGCTGATTCTATAACAGAGGGCAAGTTAAACTATGTATATTTTCGTGATTTTACAAAATTATATGAAATTATTTCTAATTACATTGATCATTTTTGTAGACTGTAAGTTAATTTAGGCATATTTTTGTAATTTTTAAAAAATTTTAAAATAATTTTAATTACATTGACCGCAGTTATGTGAGGTAAATTAAATTAAGAATATTTTTTGTGACTTAATAAATTTATATTACATGATTTCTAATTATACCGATCACTTTTATAGGAAGTAAGTTAAACCAAGCAAATTTTCGTGATTTTATAAATTTATATTTCATGATTTCTAATTATACCGATCACTTTTATAGGGGGTAAGTTAAACCAAGCAAATTTTCGTGATTCTACAAAGTTAATTTAAGCAAATTTTCGTGATTTTTGCAAAATTATACGAAAATATTTCTAATTATATTAATCACTGTTATAGTTTGTAAGTTAAATTAAGCATATTTTTGTGGATTTTTAAAAATTATATGAAATTATTTCTAATTATACCGATGACTTTTATAGGTTGTAAGTTAAACTTAACAAATTTTCGTGATTTTACAAAATTATATGAATTGATTCTAAGTATATTAATCACAGTTATGGCGAGTAAGTTAAATCTAATTTCGTGGTTTCATAAATTAAATTATCTGAAATTGTTTTAATTGTGTCGATCACTGTTATAGGGAGTAAGTTAGATTAATTATTATATTTTCATGATTTTACAAACTTATATGAATTGAAATTATCTCTAATTTTACTAACCACGGTTATAGGCTGTAAGTTAAATAAAGCATATATTTTATGAATTTACTAATTATATGAAACTATTTCTAATAATTTAATTACGGTTTAAGGAGGTAAGTTAAATTAAGCATATTTTCTAAATTTGTAGGAAATTATTTTCTATTGTACTTATTTCTATTATAGGCTGTAAGTTAAATTAAGTATATTTCGAGATTTTGCAAAATTATATCAAACGATTTCTAATTATACTGTTCACTGTTATAGAGAGTAAGTTTAATCAGGCATTTTACGTGATTTTACAAAATTATGAAATAATTACTAATTACTCTTATTACTGTTTTAGGGAGTAAGTTAAATCAAGTATGATTTTGTGCTTTTATAAAATTACATGAAATAATTTCTATTATACTAATTGCTGTTATAGGGAGTAAGCTAAACATATTTTCATGATTACACAAAATTATGTAAAATTATTTTTAATTATACTGTCCATGTTATAGGATGTAAGCTTGTTTTTATGATTTTACAAAATTATATAAAATTATTTCTCATTATACTGATCACTGTTATAGGATGTAAGTTAAATTAAACAGTTTTCGTGATTTTACAAAAAGGCTTATAATTTAATAATTGCTATCATAGCTCGTAAGTAAAATTATGCCTATTTCGTGATTTTACAAATTAATATTAAGTTATTTCTAATTTTAATTATTTTGTAGGGTGTAAGTTAATTGATTTCCGTGATTTTACAACATGCGCGAAATTATTTCTAATTATACTGATACTCTTGTAGGATGTAAGTCCGACATATTTTGCGATTTTGTATGAAATAATTTCTAATTATACAGATTATTGTTATAGGCTGTAAGTTAAATAAGCATATTGTCGTGATTTTGTAAAATTATATAAAATAATTTCTATTATACTGATCATAGGGAGTAAGTTAAAATTAGGCATATTTCGTGATTTTACAAATTATATAAAATTATTTCTAATTATGTTGATTACTATTATAGGAGGTAGGCTAAATTGAGCATATTTTCACGATTTTACAATTATATGGAATGATTTCTAATAATACTAATCATTGTTATAGGAGTAAGTTAAATTAGCATGTTTCGAGATTTTACAGGATTATAGGATGTTATTTATAATATATTATCGGAAGTAAGTCAATTTGAATTAAGCTTTTTTCGTGATTTCATAAAATCATATAAAACGATTTCTAATTATACTGATTACTGTTATAGGCTGTAAGTTAAATTAAGCATATTCTCGGGATTATACAAAATTGTGTAAAATTACTTCTAACTATAATGATCACTGTTATAGACTGTAAGAGAAATTAATCATATTATTGAGATTATATGCGATGATTTCTAATTATTCTGTTCACGTTATAGGAGGGTAAGTTAAATTAAGCATATTTTTATAGTTTCCAAAATTATATGAAATGGTTTCTAATTACATCGATCGATGTTATAGGGAGTAATTTAAATTAATTATTTTCTTGATTTTACAAAATTACATTAAATTATTCCTAATTATACTAATAAATATTATAGGAAGTCTTTGTGATTTAATAAATTCGGTGAAATATTTGATTCAATAAATACAGTAACTTTCGATTTATGAGGTGCAGTCAAATTAAGTATATTTTTATTGTCTGAATACCGTAATTACATAGGTCGTTTATTATTAAAACAATAACTGTTAACACTTATAGGATATGTAGTGGCTTTCGAAAATAGCATAAACCTAATTATAGATCTGTCCTAAAAAAAATCTCGAAACAATTAAATTTGAAAAGGAATATATTCTTGATGATTCTTTGTTTTCTCTACATTAAAAATATATTATTATCAGAAAAATAACAAAGAATGAATGTAGAATAATAATGGCCATATAAAGTTTTAAAATTGCATAAAAAATGTTGATTTTAATAACGATTTGAAGAATTTTTAAGAAAAATGGATTTACAGCATATAAGAAATAAAAAAAATTCATTAATCATGAAATAAATAATTTTGATCCGATTTTATAAAGATGTATAGAAATTGGGTTATTAAGAATGATTTGATTCAATAAAGGCAATCTTAACTTTTTAAAAAAATATAAAAATATAAATTTTTAGGTCAAATTTATGGAATAAATAATTTTATTATAAGATTAATATAAATAAATCTTAAAATATTAATTGTAGAAAAACATTAATTCTTTGAAATAAAACAAAAACAATTAAAATAATTAAAAATAATTAAAAACAATTAAAAATAAAATAAATTATAACACTTTTTAAATAATTATAATCTTTATATTCAAATTCAAAAAATATAAAGTTAAAAAAAATCAATATAAATATTTTATTTAAATTGTATTTATATTATTATAATATATTTTATTAGACAACAAATAAATATCTACAATAGTTTACTAATCTTTAAATAATTTATTATTATATATATTGATCAAAAAATTATACTATTTAAAAAATATAAAAGTTTACTAAACTAGTTCAATTAAACTAACAAAATCTAAATTAAATATTTCAAAAACAATATTTTATTTCTTTAATAAATTAAAATTTGACTTTCTTTATTAAATTATTATTAATAATTTATCACTATAAATTATTCTAAAAAATAATAAATCATTAAATTAAAAAAACTGAAAAAAATAAATGATTCAAAACTACTTTAAAATATTTATTCAATTTTATAACTTTTTTTAAATCTAATTTTTTAAATTAAATATTTTTTATTTCAATTTATTTGAAGAAATTATTTTTAATTAATAAATTTTAAAAATATTTTTTTTTATATACTCATTATTAGAGATTACAATTTTTTATCTGAATCCAAATGATTCATGGATTTGATCCAAATGAATCAGATCAGATTTTAAATTTTTTGATCTGTTTGTATGTGAATCGGATATGAATTTCAAATTTTGAAATCTGATTCAATCGGATTCTAAATTTTGTATCTGATCAGATTTCAAGTTTTAAAATCTAGCCAGATCAAATAAAAATCAGCAATTTAAATGTAACTATTTAAGGTAATTAAAAACCCCCCCTGGTTTTTTTTTAATATTTCTTTAACACCTTTACATGGTTTTTTAAAATTTTGTAATATTTTTTATAATATTTTTCTCCTTGCAACATTACTGGTATTATTTACATCAACATAAAATGAAATACAATAGTTCTTTCAATAATTCCAATGAAATAAATGATGAAAGTTTCAGTTTAGATAACTATGAATTGAGCGATATTAATAATGTTGTTACAAGTAATTTTTTGGAGGTATAATCAAGTAATAAAATAAATTATAGAAGTAAAGTGTGGAACTATTTTATAAAGGATTCTAATTTCAATGAAAGTAAAAAAGTTTTTTGCAATTATTGCAATACCAAATATATCTGTAGTGAAGGCAACATCTCTAATCTTTTCAAACACTTAGAAAAAAAATCACCTGATAAAAATAAAACCAACTTCTGATAAATCTTTAATCAAAAAAATTTTTAATACTATAGTAGTCAGTA
>CAJVPT010006897.1:0-10598 GCA_910592055.1 Acaulospora colombiana
TTTGGGTTTTCCAAGAAAATTACCAAAAAAGGAAATTTTTAGGGAATTTTTTGATCAGCGGAAAGAGTTTTTTTTTTCTAATATTGCTATTTTTTTTTTATTTATTTTAATTTTAAAATAGTAAAATATTATATATTATGTTTTATATTTAATTATTTAAAAAAATTTTTTTTTAAATTTTTAAAATTTTATGTAAAATATATTATTTATATATTTTATTAATTTTAAAATAATAAAAAGGATTGAAAAAAAAAACTTTTTTATAACCCCCTTTTTTCTTAAAAATTTCCTTATAAGAAAATTTTTCTAATGAAAAAGTAAACAATAAGAGATAACAGTTTTAAAAACTAAACATAATATGGTAAACTTCTCTATAGAGATAAGCTTTCTCTATGGTACTATATTCAAGTACTTTGAACTTATAGAACAGATGGATCAAATAAAGAAGCTTTTTGTCAAATAGATAGATAGGGCTTTTTTTGTTTACTTTAATAACTTTAAATAATAAGTTTTCTCTTTTCCACTTGATCCAGGCTTCTTTAAAAAGTAGAAAAAACATTATTCAAAAAAAGAAAGATGTTAAGGAAACAAGAAACAAAGTAAACTAAAAAATAAACAACCTTTGTTTAAACAATCTCTATTTCTCAAGATATGTAAATATTTTGAGTATAGTAAGGACTTTACCAGTCACACTTTACAAAAGAAATATTTCAATAGATATCTCAAACTGGATACTATAGAAGTTAATAAATATGTCAAGCAAAAAAAAAAATGTAAGGCAGCTCATCAAGAAATTAAGGCCAGTTTTGCTAGAGTACTGACTTGAAAGTCTTCTAGAAAAGTATTCAAAACTGATTGCAATAAGCTTGATGAACAGATAGTGCTTAAATTAGTAAAACAAGTAGAGGATAAATCTGGTGAATATCAGATTCATCTATCTAGAGAAAGAAAGAATGGTATTCACAATTATACTTCTACTACTAGTGGTTTTAGACTAATCTCTTCAAGGTTTCAAATCTTATTTAAAGCCTACCTTCTCTATACTTAAAGGGTTATTAAAAAATGAGTTTGATAAAACAATCAATAATCTTAATTTCTATTATAAATATAAATCCTTGTTAATAGATGTACAATGTAAAGAAGTCAACTTTATTGATAAATCTTTCAAGAATGGTTGGAAGATAAGACTCTATTCCCATTATTTCTATGTTTAAGTTAATAATAAAGTAAATATTATACTGGCAGGATATCAAGTAATATCAAGAATTTTGATAACATTTCTATTGAAAAACCTTGATAAGAGAAGGAATTTACTAATCATATGGAAGTGTTTAAATCTATAATACAGATTAGAGTATAATAATAGTTTTATAACTAGATTACTTTTTAAAATAGTTCTAGAAAAAATTAAAAGAGTATTCAATAGCTTTCTTACAATATAGTTTTATATTTATAGTTATATTATTTGTATTTGCTCTTATATTTATCATATATTATAAATATAAAATTCTATCTTTATAAGTATAATAAAGTAAAGATAAAGATATTAAATGAAGTATAACTGAAGCAAACATTCATCACTCTTTCCTATAGATCCCTGACCATCACTTTCAAAGAAGTGTTTCCCCTAAACTCTATATTTTGGGAGTAATAAAACTTCATAACTTTCCTTAAAAACACCTGCTTCAGTTAGCAATAGTCATACTTTACCCTTCTTGTTTACCTTTCCTCTTCAAAAACCCTCTATCTAAGAAGTTACTGGCAAGAAAGCTTTTCTAAAAAAAAGAAACCAGATGAAAAAACACCCACCCTTCCTTCTCTATGGAGGTTTCAAAGTCTAAGAAGAAGTGTGGGCCAATAACTTCATGCCAGCCTGGGAAACTGACATCAATACCACAGGCAGAAACAGCTTCTCTCCTAGCATTCAGCAGTTTTTCTTGATATTTTGAGGAATTTTACCTACCCCAGCTTGACCCTGAATTTTCTGTTACACCAGATTTTGGACAGATTGATTGGCTGAAGATTGGGATTTGTTGCTTTATGGTTAGTAAAAAAGTAAACAAGGATACACGTGACATGGGACATGAATACATTTCCTAAGCTCCATAAGAATCTTAGGTCCATTATAAGTCATTGGCTAGATGTGAATGGATAAACATCACATGGACTGTGATCTCCTCTCCCTCATTAATCCCGTAAGTGTCAAGACTATGGATTAAGTACCTTCAAAAGCAAAGTTAGGTGGATGGATAGTTGTTAGGTGTCGCTTCATTCCTTTCCCTATTTATTTTCTTGTAAATATTTTTAATCTTCCCCCTTATTTTTTCCCCTTTTTTCCTTTACTTCTCTTTTTTCACACTGTCTGGTCCTTGACCAGTACAAGTAACCCTTAATACCAGATGGTGTTAAGTAGCTTGGGCAAGTCCTAAAAAGTTAGCCCCTCTAACAAGTGGCAACAAGCTGATTGGTAGATTAAATCCTAGATAGTATCAAACCAATAGCAGTGGGCAACCAACAATGCACCTTTGAGTGTATCTGGTTAATCCTCTCTTTGTTATTAGAAGAGAGTATTTACACTAGGCAGTCATATATTTTTCTTATCCTGGTTAGGTTAGATTTAGATTGAGTGTTATAAATAGATAGTCCTTTGTATTATTTTTTCTTTAATGATCTGTAAATCCTTAGACAGTACAGGGAAATATTCATTCTGATTGTTCCTAAATATAATTTTCTATTAATAAAGTGGCTGGAGAGGTGCAGGATGAGCCAGTGTTTAAAAAAAAAAAAAAAAAAAGTATAACTGAAGCAAAAAAATCATGAGATCATTAGAATAGGTACTAAATTCCCTAGATAATAAAAAAATGATTATTTATTTAAACTGAAATCTTTAACATCTTATTATTTTAGTTAGACAAAATATATAAAAAAGATTATTTTCTTATCCTAGTCAGGCTGTAAGACTGAAAAGTAGAGACTACCCTTTTCTAAAATTAAGAATGCATTTCTTCAGATATTGTATAATAATATCGCAATCAAGATAAATACTAGTAAAATTCCTTTAACTAGACATAGCTGTTGAAAGATATTATAAATTATACAATAAGACTGAAAAGTCATATAAGAATTTGGGATCTACCATTAGTCATTCTGTTCTATATGGGTGAATACAAAATCAAGACTGAAAGAAAAAAAGCATTGAGTGGGTGGATACAAAATCAAGACTGAAAAAAAGAAAGCATTGAGCAAGACATTGGATCTGAGCAGATAATAAGTACCTCAGATGATCACAAAAAAATAATCAAGATCATAGATGGATAAGTTCATCAAATTGTTAGAAAGAAGAAGGATATCTCAAAAAGGTTGACTTCTAATAAGAAGAGGTTTTTAGTAGAGATTCTTTGGAGAACATGGAACACTTTTATTTTTATTTTTTTTTGTTTTTATATAGCACAATTGTACATTTTTAGATATATCCTTTCTTTTTTTTTTTCCTTTTTTCTTTTATAGTTTCTTAAAATCAGTTCCTTAAAAAATAATAAGCAATGACACCTGCTGACAAATATGTATAAATTAAGAGGGTATTCATTCAAAATTTACTATAGGGTGAAATATTGTTTCCAAGGTTATATTTAAAGGTTAAAGCTTTTTAGAGAATTAAAAACTATTGATAAGTGAGTTAGTATGAGTTTTAGTTTAGCCATGATGCAATTGTCCTATATATTTCTATCAGTTTTTATATTGGTTAATAAACATATAGTACTAACTTGACTATAAATTTAAAAAAAAAAAAAATAATGATAATAAAAAAGATTGATTTATGTTTTAGATTTAAGTATTTAATTAATTTTTTTTAAAATTTAAAAAATTATTTATTTATTTATTTTTTTCCCTCTATTAGATTAGTTATATGTGCTTTATTAAATATTTGTAAACTGTATATATTAAATAAAATACTAAAGCTAATTTTTTAACTAACTCACTTATTTTGGTTGTATTATTTCTTTAAGTACAACTTTGGAAGTGATTTATTACTTTGTTAAAGGTTCAGATAAAAACTCTTTCAACTTCTAACATCATTGCCCACAGGTTACTACTGCAGATCACTCTTTTGAGCTTTGACAGAGATTAAAATCCTAATCACTTCATACTATACTTCATATTATTTAATAGGATTTTTTTCAACTTCTTTTCTTCAATTCTTTTTTTTTTATATATCAACTTTTTATTAGATTGACTTTTTATACTTTTGCACTTTCTTTCCTGGTCCCATAGATGTACTGGTTTCTTAATCTTGTTATATTTACAGATTTCTAATATCTATTCTTACTCAATCATCTTTTCATATCTTATATTTCATATTTTCTTTTGAAAGAGATTATGTACTTTTTTCTATATTTTTATTACCTATCTTCTTGTCTCTTTTCTAATTCTCTTATTGCAATATTTCAGATCAGCTATTCTTACAATTAGATCTTTCTCTATTAATTCTATACAGAAACTAAGTGTATCCTGACTGATTTCTGAGATCCTTTCCACCAGTTTTGTTATCTATTTATCCATTTCTTCTATTTTTATCCTATAATTTATTATTAAGTTTAACTCTTTTTCTTCGGATTCTTTTTTTCTTTCTTTTTGAGAGCTTTTTGAATTCTTTAATAACTCTTTTCATTTCTTTTTGCCATATGTCACTCCACTGAGTCTTGTAGTTGAGCATTCTAACAAGTGTTCTATTGTTTCTTCTTCCTGATCCTATATAATACATTTCACTTGCTTATATAAATCCAGTTTTCTTAGGACTAGCTTAATTAATATTAATAGCTTATTATTGATCAATTTAATGAGAAAGCTTTTGTTTTGTAAGCTCTTAAAAGAAATATTCCATATATATCTATTCTTAAATTGTTTCTATACTAGGTTCTATATGTATTTGTGTTGATCTTGAATTTGCGGGTTCTATCTCTTTTTGATTCTACCTTGAGTTGTTCATTAGTAGGCTGTTATTTTATTATTGTTTTTTTAATAGCTTGTATTATAGAGATATTTAATACTATATCTTGTCATTTAATTTTTGTGATGATCTTAAGTGAGACTAAGTTTTTTCATTTTATGACTGAAAACCTTAGTGTTTCTTTAGCAAGAGCATCTATTTCTTTATTATACTGAATATTAGAATGTGTCTTAGCCTTGATAAGCTTGAGATCTAACTTTTTTTTCTTTATAAAATCCAACATACATGTCCACAAGAATTAGTTTTGTTTTTTTAATCATTTTTTATGGATCATTCTGAGGTCTCCTTTTCTATAGTTTTCCATTTTGAGATGCAAGCTTTACTATCTGTAAAGATCATGATCTTGCTACCTACTGGAATTACTGATAGTATAGTTACTATCACTACTAATTCTGCTTTAGTGAATAAAAACTGATTGTCTACTCCATTTTGGAACTTGTTTTCTCTTTCTGTCTCTCTTATCTGTATCCAAGCTACTCATATTTTCATATTTGTACTTCTGCAGTTTATAAGAAACCCATCAGAATAAAAGGTTATTGTTTCTTTTATTTTTTTGTTACATTTAAATATTTTGATTAGATAAGATTGGTAGGCACCTTCTTCAATATAATCTTTGATGACGTTTACTTCTCAATCCTTTATTTCAACTTGTAGTATTCTTTCATTCTGAGTATTTACTTGATCATAGTATATTGTTCTATATATAATTCTTTTCAATGCTTCTTTGAAACTTGAGATTTCTAATAATTAGTTTTTTCTGATGAATTTTCTTGTATTGAGGTAAGAAACCATATATATTTTCTCTATACTTGTTTTAATTATATATTGTTCTTCTATCTTTGTGTCTTTTATACAACCTTTGATACTGGACTAGTTTTAATTCTTGATTTTTAACTAGGCTAATATATTTGAAGACCTTTATTTTAAGTTGTCTTTTGATATTATATAGAATCAATTTTTCCTAAATTATCTATTGCTACTGAAATTTGCTTCTTGTGATCATCCAGAGTTTCAATCATTTGTTAAAGTTAAAGTTGAGAGTAGGGTGTTCTAGACTCTATTTTATATATTCTTCTTTCCAGGATTCTATAAGTTGTTTTAATTTATTTTCCTAAATTATCTTAGTTATAAATAGGTACAATCCTAGAATAGATTTTTTGCTTATTTTTTATAAGAGATGGAGTATTTGCCATTTTTGTATTTCTTTTGTTTCATAAGTAACTAGCTAATATATATATATAAACTTGTTGTTTCTGAGTAATAGGATTGCTTTTTTATATTCTTTTATTGGCAAATATTATTTAATTAGACTGTTTTCTTGGTTCCATTCAAAAATATCATTCTATTTTCAACTTTGAAAGGTCATGCTTGCATCCTTGATCAGCTTTAGTACTTGCAGTAAGAAGTTACTCTTTTCTGAAAGATTATTCAATGAGTTATATATAAGTATATTAGTAGGCTCCCAGTATTTAACTTGTGCTTACTTGAGTCTAATAATCGTTGTGTTGCAGTTGGTTCTAGATTATTTAATCTATTGCATAGTCCTATTATCTAACTTTCTTTCTGTAATATCCAAATACTCTTTAAGTCATAAATCTTGGGATAATATATTATACTGTTGGATATTGATTGACATAAGATAGTCTTATTTTTTAATAGTTTTCTATATGATGTTGTTAAGGAGTTGTATATCTTTCAAGATAGTATACTGTATTGTATTCTAAATTCAATTCTTGGTATTAGTACTCTATTCAAAATATAAAAAGTTTGTTTGTCTATTAACTTTTTATTTTTTAGAACTTTGATAGCTACATTGATTTCCTTAAGCATCTATTCTTTGAGCTCGATGACTGTCTTTTGGTTGCCTGTCCAAATTCCTAGAAACCTTGCTTATTTAATTCTATCCAATTCTCTCACTACTTCTTTATTGACTTCTGCTTGAATTTTCTTAGAATACCAGTTGGGGTTGTTAATAGTAACTAGGACTGATTTGTTATTATTGATCTGAAAGTCATTTTCTCTATAAAATATTCTTGTTTCTTTTAATATTTTTTCCATATCTTTCTTTGAACATGCTATTCATATGGTATTATATACAGTATAAAGGCTTTCGCTATATGTTATGACTTTAGCTTCCTACTACTATCTTTTTTCAAATTTGGATTCCAGATAGCTGATATTTTGTATTCTTTTGTTTCATTATTTTGGATCTTATATAATAAAGGATCATAAAATATTCTTCACATTAGAAATAAAGTAGTTTCTCCTTGATCAATTTCATCTCTTATAATAATTGCTTCTGTTAGACCTTTTTTATATATCACTCTAAATTCTCTATTATAAAATAGACTTTTTATGATTCAGATAAAACCCTCTGGAATTTTATTCTTTTTATAATCCTAACTAGTATATTCAGACTGATTGTGTTATATGTCTTTGCTATATTTTGAAAAAGAATCCATAATTCTTTTTTGTTTTCTCTTGCTTCCTCACAGATATTATTAAGAATTTGTATTGGTTCTGCCATACTTTTTTCTAATAATTCTGTATAATTGAAACCTCTTAGAATATTATTGCTCTTGTAGATATTTCTCAATCTATTTGTGAGAATCTTAGTGAAGTACTTTTATATAACTTCTAGCAATACTATTGGTCTTATGTTGATGAGTTTACATTCCCATGGTTTTGGTTTTGCTATAGGATAAATATAACTTTGCTTCCAGCTATATGGAGTGACTTCCTATTTTAAAAAATAGTTAACCATTTTTTTTAGGTAGTCCTTTCTTTCTTGATCCAATCTTTTCAACATTTTATAACTAATTTGCAATTTTTCTGAAGCTTTATTATTTGGAAACATGCAAAGTGTTTTACCTAGTTCTTCTTGATAAATTGGCTTTAAGAGATTTTTATACTATTTTCCTTAGATATAACTTCTGGAATTGTATTCTTCTTTCTAGTTTTTTGTTAAGTTGTTGAAGTTAGTATCTTATGTTCTAAATACTTCTTGATGATATTTTCTTATCTCTTTTTCTATTTTATTCTTTCTAGTTATTACATGGTTATTTTTCTCATTTCTGATTTTAACTCTATTCAGAACTATTTTGATTCACTCCCTATCTGTCAAAGAGTTTACTATTCTTCTTTGATTATTTTGCAAATCATAATATCTTTGTTTCAAGGCCTTTTTAATAGCACCTTTTATTTATCTTACCTCTGTATTCTGGCAGGTTAACTTTAGACCTTCTATTATATATATATTTTTATTTCAATAGTGTTTATGGTATATTTTAAACACTATATTGAATATAATGGTCTTCGATTTGGTAATTGGGATAGTATATTATTGTGTTTTTTGATCACAATACTAAGGACTTATAGCTTGTTTGGTATTTATAAGGTTTGTGCTTTTTTGAGGAGAGTTTTTAGTTGAAGAGCTCATCTGTATTTGATATATTCTGAACCATTCTTGTGATGTTTTTCTTTTACAATAGATATTTTCTTATTTGCAAACTTGTTGTGTACTGTCTTACATATTTGTTTTTGAATATCTTCCATATTATGTTTATATGAGTTTTATTTTTACTCTCTTCTGACTTTTCTTCTAACAAAGAATCTAATATTATTCTAATCTTATAGTTTACACTTTTTTTAAATACTTGCTATTGTTTTATTGTTGATCCTTTAATAACAATTCTTTTTTCATTCTTTATAGCTGATTTGTAATAATGTCTCTTTAAATTGATTGTTATTATATAATGTTATTAGTAGCATCGTATAATCACTACTTATGATTTCTTCCATACTTTAATTATCAAACCATAGTAATAGAAATTTTGTGAAACTCTGTGATAACCATATATAATCTATTTGGCTATAGCTAGTAGTATCCTATCTTGTTGAAGTTTTGTTTTTTTCTTTTTATACTACTTGTATATCTGTAAAAGTCTATTTATCTAAAAAATTAAATAGTTGGATCTCTGGATACCAGAATAGTTTAAATATTGTCCTGAAAGTTGATACTCTATCTTTCGCAAGGTTGTATATAGTATTGAAATCTTTGATAATTATTATGTGAAAGTTCTGTTTATACTTTTTTTTAATAAAGTTTTGTACTTTCTCTTGTATCTTTTTACTTTGTTGTTTGTATGAGGAGATATAAATTTGAATAATACAGATCTTATTTTTTTTTATAAGCATATTGATTGTTATTATATATATATCCTTCTGCCTTTTCTATAAATGCTATTTTTTTCAGATCTTTTCTTACCAATATGCAAACTTCTGCTTTATAGAGGTATCTTTGTTGATATTATGGAAGTACTTGTATATTATTAGATTTTAAAAGATCTATTTTACCTTTGCTTTAGTTAGCTTTGTTTTATATAAATCTATAATTCCAATGTCTTGTTTTTTTTTTTTTTTTAAACCCTCTGTTAGGCTTGGTATGTATGCTTTATTAAACATATATATACTTTATATTAAAAATGTATTGCTAAAGCTAAGTCTCTACCTAACTCACTCATCTTTATTTTAAGAATTATTAAAACTCTAAATACAACTTCAGGAGTAATTTATCACTCCGTTAGCAGTTTAGGTAAAGACCCTTCCAATTGTTAACTTCATTGCCTGCAGGTCACTATTGCAGATAACTCTGTGAGATTCTGACAGAGCTTAAAACCCAACCATTTCATTCCATACTCTACTCTTCTTGTTAGAATTTCTCATAGGTTTTTATCTTCAAGGTTTTCTTCTTCAAGTTAATGGATTTCTTTTCTTCTGAAATATAGTTTTCTGGCCTGAAAGACAAGGAGATCTTTTCATCTTGTCTTCATTACTGATTCCTTGTTTTTGTTCCCATTCAATTACCTTTTCATATTTCTTGTTCCAGACTTCTTTTCGAATTTGGTTGTAGACTCTTTTTTGCATTTTCAATATCCACTTTCTTGTTGTTCTTCCTATATATTTATCTTGACATTTTAGATCTACCACTTCTAGGATAAGATCATTTCTTATAAGGCCAGAATAGAAACTTAGTATATTCTGACTTGTTTCAGAAGTCTGTTCTACTACTTTATTGATCCACTTATCAAACTCTCCTATTTCTTCATAGTCATCAATGCTCAGCCTGGAATTTTTTTCTTTAGCCTTTCTCTTTCTTTCCCACAATAGTTCTTTAAAGTTTCTAGTAATTCTATCTACTCCTTTGTTCCATACCTTTTGTAATTGATCTTTATAGGCTGAACATTCTAGCAAGTGTTCTATGGTTTTATATTGTTGGCTATATGCAATATATTTCACTTGCTTGTATAGATCTGATCTTCTTACAGCCAACTTACTTAAAGTGGGTAGCTCGTCATTGGTCAGTTTGATAAGAAAGCTTCTTTGTTGGGATTGTTTAAAAGATGTATCCCATATATGTCCATCCTTGATCTTTTCCCATACTAAGTCTTATGTGTGAGTTTGGTGTTCTGAAATCTGGTGATTCCATTTTTTCTCTGTTCTGTTTTGTTGTATCCACTGGTAGGCTGTTGTCTTATTATTAATATTTTTGAGGAACTGTCTTATTGGATCATCTAGAGTTGTCCCTTGC
>CAJVPT010006898.1:0-10598 GCA_910592055.1 Acaulospora colombiana
ATTCTAAGCAAATCATATTCTGAAGAAAAGGTTTTATAAATAGAAATGATAATAATAACTAATAAAATCCGTACATTCAGCATCTGCTGTGTCTCATATGGAATTTAAAAAAGAAAAAAGAAAAAGTGCAATTAATGTATAATCGGTTTCTTGCAAGCGATTATTTAAAAAAAGAATTTCAAATGTTTCTCGATTGCCAACCTCTTAAACTTAAATCTTACATTTAAATATCAAGCTTTAATATTCTAAATTCCATAAAGGAATGATTACAAGAAATGTTAGTATATGATAGTGGTTGATTACTGCCCCAATTATCGTATTACACCATGTCTATTTTAATACCGGACTCCATCACTTGTTAAATTTCTATTAATGCATTGATACTAAGTTTCTGTCAAGGAAATTTAAAATAATAGAATTCCGCTTTTGCAGAAATTATAGAATAGGTAGCTGGCAATATGAGAGTGAAACGCGAGAATATTGATGGTGAATGAAACAGCTGCAAGTGCCGTTTCGGTTACAACGAATGGGTAAACTTTACACCACCAGGATTTGCGCTGAATATTAAGCGGAGTTATTGCTCCCATCGATCTATTCTGATGATTTCCATGAGAATGTACGCATGCAAGGAAGATCGGGTATCGTGCACCATTAATGATTATAAAGCGAAGTCGTGATCTTAAACTTTATTTCCTCAAAAGAATCGCAAGATGGTGTGATTTTTTCCAGATAGAATATTCAGATCTTTCGGAAACGGATTACCTTATTCTGTAGGATCTAAAATACTGTACGTCTGCCAAGTCAAAACCTTCAGATTTATACTCCAGAGTCAAATGTGAGGGAAATGATTCACCAAACGCATACTGTACACGTGTGGTGAGAAAAAAATTTTGGCACCAAAAAAAAAGAATTGTTGACTGTGATAATGCTGGAGATCTCATTAATTAAAAAAACGAGATTTCTCATTTTTTCACTTAATATGTATTATATTTCTTTTTTTTTTTACATATGACACATTTATTTAGCATAGCGTCTAAATTTATTCCACCTTTTGGTATTTACGTGTAACAGAGAATTGCGGAATCTAACCGTACACTTACTGTATGCACATATACTGACGGAGTTAAGGCAATACCACTTATGGAAGGTGGGCATAATCGGTTACAATATATATACTGTATATGTTTTTTTTTCTTTCTTTCTTTCTTTCTTTTTTTTTTTTTTTTTATGCAATGCCTTGCAGTAAAACACATTTAGACGGTCTAAACATACTAAACGTATGGGATATAAGAATTAAACTATATAACTTTTTACTATTTACTAATGCATATTAGATCCCCTCTAAGATTGCCGTTGTGTTAGGTCCGGGAGAAGGCGATTTGGGGTCATGAAAGGTTGGTATTTCTGATATGGAAACTTCGGTTTTTAAACTCCGTGAATATACATTAACAAATTATATTTCGATTCAAAGTTACGTATGTATACGCACGTATATAGAAGAGAAAAGAAAAGAAAAGAAAAGAAAATAATATGAAAAGTAATAATTCTTTTTCTTTCTTTAGTTAGCTCCGAAACTTTTTGATTATCTAAAGGTATGAGTAATCAATCCTGGTAGAGACACTAGACAGATTCGTTGACCTTCAAAACTCGGATATTGAGTCTTTAATGTAAATATGTATACTGTAAGCTTTCGAATTCCAACTATTAAAACAATCATTGTGTACATCTAATTAAATTGTGTTTATTAAATAATTCATGTATGGACCTAATTGGTACCCTAGTATTTTCTCGGAGCTAATAATACATACCGCAATATTTGGGTGATTATTTCTTATCACTTGTATAATCACACTTAACTATACAATACATACAGTATAAACGCAGTATATTCGGATGATTAAACCATACAATACATTCATCCTAAGGAACAAGTGTCTTACTTTTCTCTTTATTAAAAAAAAAAAAAAGATAATAAATAATAATAATAAAAATAAATAGAATAAATAAAAATGAAAATTAAATTAAGTTAAAATATTAATAATGCCAATAGAAATATCGAGTAAACTATAATAGAATGGTGAAATCAATAAGTAGCGTAATTGATGAGAACAAATAAAATTCATTTCATCAGCACAAATTTCTACTACTATTAATTATCGAACATTTCCTATAAAAGAAGCGCATCCTCTACTCGGTTTTTTCTTCAGTAAATCCTTCACCTTCGCACGTAGAGAACTTTCAACCATAATGTATAGGGCACAATGGGAAGGAAAATTGGCCATAAACAAACACGGTGACTTGCCGACAGAACATTATTTTCCGTTGGTCAAAATTATTCACGACCTTCCACATTCTCTCATATTTAATCCTCACACAAAAGCTCACCAAATTTATCCGAGATCGAGACGTCGTACTAAGAATGACCCACGACCTATGAATTCTTTCATGATACTGACTCATGTGGTGAGAATGGTCGCCTCAAATTCCTGCAGAAACGTTGACCTTGGAGATGGTCAGTCTTGCACCAGAATTTGTCAATTAATACGATGGGGCGCAAACAAAAAGGAATGGAAGATTTTTCTTGACTTGCAGGATGAATTTAAAAAGATACATTCGTTTTATTTTCCAAAATACGATTATCGCCCCAAGAAATATGCGACTCTCCCGAACACCAACGACTTTATCATCATGAATTCCGAAAACTACGATGAACTAATTCAATCCCAACAACACCGAAAAAGATCCAACAAAGAAAAACAACATCGCTCATTGAAAGTTCAACCACTCTCTACTGCAACCAATTCCTCATTATCTCCCGTCATTGTCCCCACGACCTCCGCAATCTCCCCAATTTTGGACGAATCACTTTCCTCCCTCGAGGCATGCAAGAGCGTTCTTCCTCATGATCAAACGACCGGTGGTACAATTTCGACGACTCTATTTTCTCACGTGGAAACTCCTTTAATTTTTTGTCATGAAGAAACACCCGTATTTTTCCGGGAACCTTCGATTGCAGTCAATTGTGGTCGCTATTTATGATAAATAAAAGCCTTTGACCAATAACTCGATATCCCTAATGTTATCATATCTTTAATTCGCCTCCCTTTTGAAATCTTTTCGTTCCCTGAAAATGGGATAGATGGCATGACATCTTGGTTTTGCTTTTCACCTTTGATTTTTTTACTCTTCCCTTTATTCCGTCATACTTTATATATAATCTTCCCTTCCTTCCGTAATGTTTATATATATTCTTCCCTTCCTTCCGTGATTTTTATATATGCTCATCTCCATATATGCTTTATTTTTAAACCTTCGAAAAATTTATGCGAAAATATTCAAGAACCTATTTTTTTTTTTTCCGTTTCACAACAATTCGATTCCGTCTCGTTTTCGTTTTAGTTTTCGTTTCATTATTAAAATTACCACTTTCGAATTTTTTGCGCACCCCAACTATCTAGTTATTTAAATATAAGGATAATATGATAATAAATTAAGGAAATAAGTGTGAGTTTAAATATGTTGACATCGTAAAACAAAACTTTTATCGTTCAATGACAGATTCTTGAAACATAAATTACATGAATCACATTGGCGATAAAGGTTGCTTTTAAAAATAATAAAATACGTTATCAACATCAAAGTTTGTTTTTTAAAAAATGATTTATCATGTGTTGTCTAGTACATCAATGTAGGAAAACAAGATCTTGGGCGTTATATAGTAAATAAAAGAACTTCTTTTTAAAAAAAAGTATACCCAGAATGTAGTATTGAAAATTTGCTAAAAAAGAAATACTGTATGTTCTAAGGTGTCGCAGGAATTTTTCTTCATTCAATGTACCACAATATGCGTACGTTTTTCTGGAATCGCACAATTTATTAAATTACGTAATATCAAACTCCTGTATAAATAAACGTGTTATATACAGTAAATTTTATAAAAGTTAGCGTATACCTTATATGGGTAATTGTTTTTGAAGGCGACAAAAATGCCAGATATTTAAACAATGCACACAGTGTGAATCACAATTGTATTTTCCTTCAGACTGTGATATGATAAGAATTTTTTCTGATTGCAAAGTGCACATAAATTCGATATTTTCTATTTAGTCTCCTTATTTATACATAGTTTTTTCGATAAGTCAGATTACCAAGCCTTATGTGATTTATCATTAATTTATAAGTACGCCAGATTACGTACCGCGAACGTGAACTGAAAATTTTTCTTTATTTTAAACACAATTGTTTTTTGAACTTATCAAGAAGAAGAAGGAAGATACATTTATTTATCAAAAAGAAGAAGGAAAATGCCTTTGTTAATGTTGGCTCCAACTATCTGGAGCTATGAACGGTGAATATTCTTATCAAAGGTGAAGATTTGAAAATCAAATACAACATCAAAGTATAACTTTTTTTAGAGACAACAAGTCTATACTCTTACAAATCAGTTAATACCCTTTTCAATATCAATTTTTTCTTATTTTATCAAGTATTCTTTTTATTGTATTTATTATAATAAACCTACAAAACACTTATATAAAGTTTTAAAAGTCATCTTGTCCTATTAACTATTCTTTTTACATTACTTGTCATAGCATGGTTATTAAATAAACATATGAAGTCAAAAATAAATGCCAATATTTTAAATATAAAATATTATTTATATTTTTTTTATTATAAAATAATAATTTATATAATTTAATTTTTTTTATATTATTCACAGCAAGCTAATTAAAAGAATACAAAAATTATATATTTATTCAAGCAGTATAGTACATATTATAACTAAATATATCAAAAACTCTTTCTGCTGATTCTCTGACCACACACAAAAAAGATGTTTGCAAGAAATTCTTTTACTTATTTGCTAATAAAGTCTTAATACTTTTCTTAAACAAACTTGAAATTTATCTTTAGAAATTATCTCTACCCTTACCTTCTTGTTTATAATCCTTTTCAAACAAAAATTAGATCACTTGTAACCAATAAAAATCAAGTAATATCTTTTATACCAAAGACAAAAAAGTCTAAAAAGGAAGAAGAACTGATATCTAGTTATCTCACACTATAGAGAAGCATTACATTTGATTTTTAGTAAGGAGTGCTAACATACTTACTTTCTCATTACTTTGTTATACTCTAATAGTGTTCTTTCAAGATTTTTCTGAGGAATTTTGTCTACCTCAGTTTAATCCTAAATTTTGAGTAGCACAAAGTTTCTCATATCATAATTGAATAAAAATTTTTATATCAGCAAAAGATATAAATAAGCACCTATTGGTCACTCCATGTAATCTAATGCATTTTCTCAGATTTATAAAAATCTAAGGTTTATTGTAAATTATTTCTATTAATATGAATAGATAAGAATACTGTCAACTCTTATATCTTTAATTAAACAAAAGAAAAAGAATATACTGTATACTCCCTTCTCCTCTATTAAAAAAAAAGAATAAAGACAAGGTTTAAAGGAATACAAACTATAAATAATGCCTTAAAAGTGTCATATTTATTCTTTATTAGCATGAATATTAAAAGATTAAAGAGATCTTAAGATCATTCATATCTAATAAATAATACCAACATGCAGTTAAATAATTCAAATAATTGAAAAATATGCTATATTGAGACATTAAACAATGGTTCAATTTTTACAGATAGTGATATTTTAAAGAAAACAATATGATATTTATCAAATTTAACAAGGTACACACTGGATGTATTAAGATTTCCTTATTAGGCTGAAGTTATCACAATAATATAGAAGAGCAGATTATCAGATAATAGGCTCCTAACTATTCCAATATTCCTTTACCTTCCTTATATCCCAAAGCTCTTCAAACCCCCTGATTTATTACTATATAAAAGAACATTAATAAAAGATCACATACTGAATAGGATATGGAAGGAAAAGGTAAAGAATTGGCAAATAAGGATCACAATATAGAGGTACTGAAAGTAATAAAAGAACAGGTACTATGTCTTGAACTGATTAAACTCTCAGCAAGTAATCAGCTCATTGTATCAATATAGTAGTAATAGTATATTTCCAAGTTACCTATAATCAATCTATCTTTTTTCTTCCTTTCAGTACTTTTTTTGTAATGCAAAATCTTCACTCCTGTTTAAATTTATATAGTATTATCTTCAATTTTATTTTCTAAATAGAAATAATAGAATAGAATATCAAAATAATAATAAAACAGACTATATAATCTGTAATAGATATACAGTAAATTTGAACATAATTCTTCTAATTCATTTTCCCTAAGGAATCAAAATTTATTTTAGTACTAATGGTCTTTATACTAGTTTCCCTGATATTGATAAAATAGTAATGGTTATAAGGTAAATTTTCATTCTATTGTTTACTTTAGTTGAGAAATAGATTAAATATATAAGTTAGAAATTTTTCCTTATTTTATTACTTTAATTAAATCAATAAAGTATGGCTTTGCTACATTAAAAAAAAAATTATAACTAAATATATATTAAGTCTAACTAGCTTATTATAAATATTAAAAGTTTCTAAGTTTGATCTTAAAAACAATTTTTTTATTTCATAATAAACTTTGAAAATAAACTTTTTAAATCTATATACAATATTATAATTAACAGATTATTATTTTCATACATATTATTAAGTATTAAAATATAAAAAATTATAATAAATAGTAAATTAAAAAGGGAAAAGAAATATATTTAAAATATACTGTATAAATATATAAAAGAAAACAAAAGAAAAATTTTTTTGTGTTTTTTTTTAAAAACTTATTTTTAAATATTTTTTTAATAAAAAATATATTTTATTAAGATACTTTTTATTCTTTTAATTATTCAAGGAACTTATTTATCTCGATTTAATTTTTTAACTATATTATTTATTAAAATTTGTTTTTAATTATGATTTAAAAAAAATAAATAGTTTTTTTTAAAAAATTTTATTTTTGTATTTTATATCTCTTTTATTTTTAGTTTATTTATTATTAATCATGTATAACTATTATTAATATATCAATTTATAATTTTTTTATTGGTTTATTTCAATTAAAAATTTTTTTTATTTAATTATATTATTAGAATCTTTAAAAATAAACAAAAATCTAATTTTGTTAATAATTCAATAATTAAAATATTTGTTAATATATAAAAAATAATAAATATATTTTGAAGGTTTTAAAAAATACTCAATAATAAAAATTTGATCAAAATAAATAATTTTATTGAGCAAATAAATTATATGCAAATAACTTTTATAAAAATTATTTGAAATAATTAAATAGAATTAATTGTTTGTGATCTATATCTTTTATTATTCTATTTCATATATTTGTTAAAAAAATGATAGTATTTTTGAACTCAATAAAAAATACAAAATAGACTATTTAATATACATTAGTTTAGATTTATTCAGTTTGAAAGATCAGATTCTAATTAAATTATCAATCATTTATTATACAAATAATAAAAATACAAATACTACCTTGTTACAAAATTAAGATTTACTTATTACAAAAAGATATTTAATAGAAATAAAGAATCTATCATCCTATCTAGTTACTAATATTAATAATATTTTGAATACTTTTTTATATAATTTTGTTATTTAAATTATATATTTTATAATATAATAAATAGCAAATTAATCTCTATACTATTCTTAATAATATAAAATATAAATTTGTTCAAAATCTTATATTAACATACCAAGTTTAAAGATTATAACCAAGATACAAAAATTTTATGTCAAACCGAAAAGGTTGACATTGCAAAGTAAAACTTATTGTGATTGACACTAAATATTCTAATGGCTTTTTGTCCAATAAAGAAGGTAAACTACAAATGGAAACACATCAATGAAAATAGGTAAACGGAAATGTTTCTCACAAAAATTTGACAATGAATATGAAAAAGCAGCAAGTCAAGGGAATATTTTTATTTTATATATATCAGCATCCTGCACAAGACTTAACTTCAAAACCCTATGTCTGCTATTATTAGCAAAGAAAAATGGAAAGAATATTTTGGAACGTGATATTACTATCATGAAAGAACGAGAAAGACTCGAATTCTCTGATAAGGAAGACTGTAACACGAGAACCAAAATTCCGCAAGACCTTGATCACTCTTTTCACTAATAAGTAATACTTTATATTGAGAAATTCCTTTTTATTTTTTCGAGTATAGTTAATTTCCTGCATCAGCAACGGCCATATAGCAAATTAACCAATTCCGACAAAAACTTCATTTCCTTATATATATCCATTGCAAAATGCCGTTTCTCTCATCTAGCTAATGTTACAGCATATTTGTTTTTTTTAATTTCGAATTGATGATCAGCATACAACTTATGAAGTATGTAACGAGATTATCCATTAAAACACGTATGCTGTCGCATTATTAAATCATAAGTCACCGTGACAAAATTCAGAATTAATAATGCGTTTCTCAAGCATACACATCAAATAAGAGCTTCGACAACTTGAACAAGGTTCCCTAGTGCAATTTCCATAAAATACCATTTTCCGCATCTGTTACAATTCTATACTTTATCCATATTTGCTTGATCGTCATAACCTGAAAAATCACGTGTGCGTTATTTTTCGTAACTCTGATCATTTCTTGGCAAAAACCGTTTCCCAGGGAGACGATCAGAAAAAAAAAATTATTTATACAATATAAAATACATGTGAAGCGGGAAACTATCAACTCGTTATTTTTTCTGACATAAATCAACAAATATATTTCCTAGTTCTGAGTTTTTTACTGGCTGGTGAAACATCTACATCGACACAATCCTTCAACAGACCAATAATTAACACCTCATCGAAGTTCTAGAATATTCTCAGTAAGTGAAACGTTATAGATAGCTTTCGTATGTTAAACCTTCTCAGGTGTATACATGATGAAATGCCAATCTATAGCTATGGTTTGGATCATAAGTTATTAATAATTTTTCAGGCCCACGAAATAATCTACACAGATTACTTGTGGTGATGACTCCGCAGGGATAATCAAATTCATCGTCAATAGCTTCGTTTTCTCTTGTTTGTGTGATATCCGCTATCGAGTTGCATGGTATTTTGCATATATCCTTTGCTATATCGCTCTGTTTTTCCTCGGTAATACAAATAAGTTTCTCATCTAAGTTATCGAAAACTTTTTTGATAGCGTAGTCATCTCGGCCCGTTACTTCTTCACCTATGATTTCAAACTGCAGATCAAGAGAGATTCTTTTTTGGTAATTCTTTTGGCAATATGAATACCCGCATGTAAAATTGTAGAAATATATTCACACCGCAAGACTTCGTTACTGCTTACTACACATTCGATATTTTAAATCGTTTATGCAATGTTGTAGTTTTTCGTCATCGTCTTCTGTTTCTATAAAAAATTATACATGCTATCACAAATTCAGAAAAAAAATAATATAACAATGAAATACTTACTGTATCACACCTTCAAGATCTTTCTTGGTTTTATACGTTGAATAGCTTCTTAATTTCTGTCCTAAATTCTTGGTAGATTTCGCAAGCGCCATCGGTGGTCCCAATGGCAAACCAATACTACAGAATTTATCTTCTGTCATGTTTAGAAAAGAGAAACCCGAAATCTTTTGTTTGCGTAGAAAACTGATAAATCATCTAGATCCAAGTCTTCCTTTCTCCGCAAGTAATCGATAAGCTCTTCCATCTTAAATTTTTTAACCGAGGAAGGTGAAGAAACGTGTGAAGACATTTTTTTATAACAGTATATGATGTAAATAATCTGGTTTATACAGAAGCTAGATAATGCAAGGAATGAAATGAAAAGTTTTTCGCAAGTAGATCAGTGACTTTTTATGTAAATAGACTACGCAACTCATAGGTGGCAAGTACACGACGATCTCGGAGATTGCGGAGATTTCGAAATTCCATAGGTAGTAATTTCTGATAATAATATTGATTAAATAAAATAGGCTATTTAACCTTATTACCTTTTCGAGTTTCGTTTCCATCCAACGTTAAAGCGAAAAAATAGGATTATCTACGTTACACGGTTACTCAAACTTCTTTGCTGATCTCCGATTTGTTGGTGATTTATTATCATCAAAAACAATAACTATCGACTTTCACATGACGACTAACTCGTTATTATTAGTTAAAGAATAAGGAGTCCATTAAATTAGTTTGGATTAAGTTTCAATTAGATACTCTAAGTCAGATTTAAGGAACAATATTATATTTCCCTAGTAGTTTAGTACTTAATCTTTAACTATTAGAATTATTATCAATAGTTTGTTACTATTGATTATCCTAAAAAACAATAAATTAGGAATTGAAAAAAAAGAAAAAAAAATAACAAAAATTTTTGTCTAATTGAGATATTTTTTAGCTTCATGATATTTAAAAAATTTGATTATTTTTAAAATGATTTCAAAAAAAACATTAAAAAACTGTTTATTTTATTTATTTATTTTTTTTAACCTGCAGTCAGGTTAGTATGGTGTGTCTTTATTGTATATATACAAAGATATTTATAGGATATTTTGACTTTCACATACTAACTCACCCGTCATTGAAAAACTATTTCTCTAGATGCAACTTAGGGAATGATATTTC
>CAJVPT010006899.1:0-10596 GCA_910592055.1 Acaulospora colombiana
AAGAATTTTCAAAAAACTTTGAAATGTTATATCAAAATAATCCAATAATTAAATTATTTTAGGTTAAATGTTTAATTTTATTTATTTATTAATTATTTTTTTTTTAGAATAATAGAGAACAAATATATAAAGAACAAAATAATTGTGACTAATGGAGAGATGCAGAGAATTCTATTCCGAAGAATGCTAAACTACTTTCAATAATTTTATATTCTGATATAATCAATTGCGATACTTTAAAAAAAGTTCATTATATTCAATATATATTTTATAAGGAAATATATTAACTTAGAGGTGCAATAAACTGGATGTAAAACAATTATTAGGATATTTACCTATAATTAAATTAGAAAAGATAGCAAAAAAACAATATTAAAATTTCAAAAAAAATTGTACGTAAAACATTTCACAAGTCTCTAGAGATCTTACTGGAGCCACTAATTTCAATAAAAGATGGAATCAATTTTTCAATAAGGGAAAAATTGTTCAATTTTTTTCAAAAATATTCATAATTATGACTAACCTGAAGTTGCATCCTTTTGTTTAACTTATAAATCAAGTAATTCAAACAATTCTTGTTATTTTTGCTTAATTACAAAAGACAATTTTACAGAAATAAATTTATCAGAAAGTAATATAATATCCCGGAATCATAAAAATATGTAAGAATTGTTTTAATCAAATTTAACAAAATCAGTATCAATAGAAAATATTAATAATTTTTTTTGAGTATTCCATAAGTTTTTACAGTTTTTATAGATAATTTATTTATTATAACTAAATTAATTTTTATTAATTTATAGTGATATGAATATATATAAAGCAACTTTATCTAATAGAATGCATCATCTTGATCTTGGTCTATTTCAATATCCAATTGAATATACCTGGGAGTTATTAATTAAAGTTTTGAGGTCTCTTACTATTAGATAAAATGGATCAAAGACTTGCAAAAATTTCAAGATTTCTGGATTAAAGATTTTTTCACATGGCATTCAATCTATTATAAGATTAACCATAAATAAATATAAAAATCCAATGAAAGTTATAATTTTTGTAATACAGTAGATAAAATATATGATGATGTGCTACTCTTTCCCATTTACCTGAAGCATAACAAACCCAGATCATGAAACGAAAAAGAGAATACAAGCATGGAGAGGACCAGAAGACCACAATACGCAAACAGCCGGCCAAACTATAATATAGACAAGATATTTAAAGGCAAGGCCACCCCTATCGTAAGAAACAAAGAACAAATACCTGAAAAGAAACAAACAGTTACAGCCCAAAAAGAAAACATCACCCAAAAACAACAACCTTCCTCTGAAATCACCTCTATTACCGTACCAACTCAAACCAATAGCAACAAGACAGCAACGGCCACCAATGAAAACATCAACAATAACACTAACTTATGGAGTGAGCAAGTCGAATGTGAATAACAACAAGTGCCCATAATCCTGGAACATACAACAGGTAATAAAAAAGTATAGCAACAATTTTTGACAAGAGCAAATGACTCTGATATTGACATGGACATCAACAAAGAATCATCAGAGACAGAAGAAGACTGGTAGCTAGCTGGCAACAGCAGACAAGGGAATGGAAAGCAACCAACGCAAGTATTCGACTCAAGATCACGATCCAGGTCACCCTTCGATCCAAGACTCAGATACAGACATAAAAGAGACAAGCTAGGAATTAAAGTATCTTTCATTCCCAATATGACAATCTACAAAAAGATTACATATTTTATAAAAGCTCTAAATTTTCCCGAAGGCCTGCTTCTCATCCAAAACAAACATCGCAACAACGAAGACTATATAATCACTATTTTTGGAAATCATCAAGTAGCAGATGATGCAAGCAACCTAATCTTACTAGATACAGATAATTTCACACTATCGCATATAGAAAAAACTATTCACAGACTTAATAAGGAATGTAGCATCATTGTGTGGGACATCTCACTAAACACAAAGTTCATAGACATACAACAGACTTTCTTCTAATTCGGACAGATCAACAACATCAAAATAACCACAAGACAAATGTGACAATTGGCAACAATCACCTTCACTAACAAAAAAGACAAGCTCAAACTTCTGAAAAATTGGAGTGTACCAATCAAAGCAAACCTTCGATGCTGAATGAAGTCTTGAACAAATGAAAAACCAGGAAACTCACTTGCTCAAACACACAACCCTTCCATCAAACACAAATGCATTCAACCTTCGAATAATCTGCAAAAAAACAAAAGCCAAAACATGCTACATACCATGCTTTTTATCATATAAATCTTGGAATATGCAGTCCTCAGCTTCGAAAACGAAACTGATCTTCAATTAGCATTAGATAGAATATTCATTCTAGGCAAAACTTTGCTGGAATGCAAGCCAATTACCTCCAAAATTTGCACCATCTGTGATAGTCCACAGCACCTGATAGCCCAATCTGACATTAAAGAGAGAAGAGAAAAATGGAATGACTATAATAGAGAACAGGTCAACAAATTTGGAAGATTATATCAATGTTACAGGTCACCAAAATCAGCACCCATCAGATGGATGGTACAACTGCCAACAAAGAAAACCACAAGCTTCCCAGGATCATATACCTCCGCAGTTATGAATACAAACTCTCACTGTCAACAATCAAACTACTAACAAGACGTGACTCAAGATATAGCAAACATGTTAGCATCAATTCAGAATAAACTATATAAAATAAAAGAGGCAATCCAGAATCTCGATAAGAGAATTGACAACCTAGAATTATATTGCTACGACAATACAAAAGACATGCAAGAAGAGTACACTCAGAAAACAGAACCTGCAGAACAAGCTGCACTAGACACACCAAACATAAATAACATCTATCAACAACAACAATGACTCCACAACTCTATCAACAATATGGACAGAACAATGAATGCCTTGGTATCTACAATCACCAACATAATCCCCGAAAACAGAACTCCATCCCCAAACTATCAATAAAATTATGGATAACAGTACAAGTAATATCACAACAAATGAAATCCTATCAACTCAATCAGAAACTTCACAGCACAACACCCCTAAACAACAAGAAATAAATACCATCCCAACAAATAAGACAATACCACACAAAAGTATCAACAATCCACTTACCATGAACAATTATATAGACAACTCCAGATATTCACAAAATACGAACAACAAAATCAGCATACTACAAGACTCAACAAAGGAACCAAACAACAACTGCCCATATTGGACCATAGCTACACTCAAAGTTAGAGGACTCAACGATTAACTTAAATAAAGATTTGATTTTCAATATGGTGAATCAACAAGTGGGATATCATTATCTCAACAGAAACCAATGGCACAGATCAAGAAAAAACAATATGGAAAATATCTGAATATTCAACTTAGTAGATAGGAGATAGGTCTAATGGGGCAGGAGTAGATATCACTATCAAGAAACCTCTGTCCGACCACATAGTACGCATTCAAAAATTCTAGTCCCGTGCCATTTGTATAGACCTGGCACTCCCAAACAAAAAATACTGTAAAATCATAGGAATTTATCTACCTGCTACACCAGGGCAACTCAAGAATGAAATATAGAAACAAGTCACTAAATGGATAAAGCAACATAATCAAGACAACTGGCATATTATTGTAGGAGGTGATTTTAACTGTTGTACATCCTTCAAACTTGACAGAGTAAGCAATAACAAAAAGATACACAAGTATCACATAAACAAGTTCTGTCAAAAACTTTAAGAATTAGATTTAGTCAATTCATTTAGATACTACAACCACATAGCAAAGAAAATACATAGAATGCTCCCTCACAGTAGCATCAAGAAATATTAGCGAGCAGAATTGACATGATCTGGACCAGCTCCTACTCAATATGGTATACCTTAAATGCTTTTATATCTGACAACCTAGATATTATAACAGACCACAGCATCCAGATAACACAAATAGAGAGCTGACAAATCGAGACCAAGAACAAGGGCCTTCGTTATCCAAACCACAATACAAGATATCTCTGGGAGCAAACCACACAACAACAATGGGAAGTCTTTGAAACTGAAATCAGCACACTATTAACAAGGGCCAAAAAGGATATTGAACATAATTCCCTAGACGTAAACAGTCAATGAAACAGCCTCAAACAAGCAATCCTAAACACTGCAGCAAAACACATCCCCAAATTTCATGAGAAACAAAGGAAAAGGCCAAAACCCTTCCTAACCACGAGACAAATCCTCTTAATGCAACTAAACCAATATTGTAAACAGATCATCTTACACTTCAGATTGCCAGAGAAAGCAAACTTGGATAAAATAAGGAAATTATATGTAGCCATACATGAAAAAGTTCCAATTAACTCCTGGCTCAGCAAAAGAAACTATTGACGAAATTGATATGTTCATCAAATTAGAAAAAATGGCCAAGAAATGAGAAATTAAAGAAAAAAACAGGAGTGACATAATTACCACTTGCAACAGAAGAAACCAATGGTTTGACATGGACAAGAAAAGAATGATCAGATCAGTTCTGAATAACCCTAAAAGAAGTATTATCACAAACAAGCTAATTAAAGAAGTGAATACAGAATATGTGCTGATCAATAACCCCAAGGAGATAAAAGATCAAGTCAAGAACATTTTTGAGCCTGGACCCAACACAAACATATCTTTGAACACAAAGGCACAATATGGCAACAAGGATATCAACCGATTGATGATGTCAATTCCCAATGGTACAAATCGACAATAGCCACCATTACTATTGCCAAAGTCAAGGAAGCTATTACTAATACCAGTAACAAATCAGCCCCAGACCTTCAAACATACCATATATAGCCTTCAAGCACATCGACACAGAAACAGTAGAATTCATAACTATATGTTCAATAAGATTCTCATCAAGGAAAAGCTTCCCAAGGAATGAAAAGAAAGCATCATATATCCAATCCCAAAACCAAAAGAATGGCAACACAACATCAATATAATACAACTCATTACACTTCTAGAATCAATCAAGAAAATATTCACAAAAATAATCAACAACAGAATAACCACAGTGCTCAGCTTGCATCCTATCCTATTTGAAAACAACTGGGCAGCCCTACCTGGAAACAGCACTCACGAGTCAATCATGATTATAAATCAAATTCTAGAGGATGCAAGAGAAAGAAATAAACCATGCTACATGCTCTTTCAAGACATGAGCAAGGCCTATGACTCGGTCAACACACAAAGGCTAACAGCAGCACTTCAACAAATTAAAATACCTGACAAACTAATTAATATTATTACAGACTGTTTCAAAGATAGATCCAACAAAGTCATCACATTTTTTGGGCTCACTGACTCATACAGAGTGAAGAAAGGCATCAACCAAGGAGACACAATATCCCTCCTTCTCTGGTGCATATATTATAACCTCCTTATCATCACAATAAGTAAAATGAAAGGCTACCAAATGGAATGCCAGAAACCAATCTTTGACAATGGCAGCTCGAATAATATCAATATCTCAATAACAGCATACATGGATGACACCATGATCATCACACAGGACTGTGAACAACTTGAGAATATCATAGCTATCTGCTCCTCCTTTTATTACCTCAATGGAATCACAGTCAACCCATCCAAGTCTGAACTAATAATACTCAATGCACCACAAGAAAACCTAGTTTTCCAAGAACAAATTGTCTCTCCAGTATCCAAAACATAAGCCATCAGAGTTCTCGGAGTCTGGCATAAGTATCAAAAAGGAAAAAAGTATCAAAGAAAACTAATAAAAAAGAAAACATATATGATAAGCAACATCACAGTCCAGAAAAACATTATAGACAGGATACATGCCTACATCTTTAACCACATCCTCTTTCCATCCATCGAATATCTATTAATGGACCTGATCCTTTCAAAACATGAAACTAATTGGATAGACAGGAAGATCCAATCGAGTTTTAAAAGAAAAATCCAACTGGCACTATCTGTTTCGAAATCAATGATATATAGTAGTACCTTATACAACATCATAAAAACACGTACCTGCCAGATACAAAAACATTGCAACAACATACAAGAACTCTATACCAGCAACAATATAGCAGGTCAAATAATAAGGCTAAGAGCATAACAACTGCAATGGGTAACATGGCAAAGCCAAGATATTTTCAAACAATACCCAAAAATCCATACCTCCTGGATAAACTTCTTGCAAGACTTTCTTAAAGGAATCCAAGCACAAAAAATCTCCATATTCTGACACATCGAAAGAAGTGCTTACACAGTAGAATTGATATATATTGATAATATCATAAACACAACAATGTACAACAAAATCAGAAAGGGCCTTAGGACACACAACATAATTTGGGTCGAATAATTACTCAACATCTATCGTATCAAAGCACTCGACTGGCACCAAGTAGAAACACTACACAACAAAATGAATAAGAGAAAAGAATTACAGTGGTTTCAATATCTTAAATCAATAATCTAATAGTACATAGATAAACATGATTCATATAACACCCTCAACCCTGAAGCATAGATCTGATCAATCATAAACTCAATCCCTAAAGATATGACAGAATCTGAACCATCCTAGTACTGCATCAAAAGAAAGAACAATACTATCACCTTGGGAAAACGCATCAGTACCAAAGGAAATATGCTCAAACTACACCACTACACGATGAGCAATGAATCTCCAGTAGAAAAATGTGAAGGCTGCGATCTCAATGAAAACATAGACAACAGACCTGGCATGTGCTATTTCAAGGCACTATAACATACAACAATAGTGGTACCAGTTATATCAACATTGAAATCAATCCAGGTTACCAAATCAAGCACACAACTGAGAATGCAAATATTACTCAACAGTATCAACAGGTGGATACACGAACCCAACAGCATACTTGACTCAATACAAATCGACAGCACACCACTTTTTATAAGAAGACTGACGGAACTCCTTGAGTTGACAAACCCAGCTAAACAAAGACTTATCAACATATCCAAGAAGATAGAAACAAACAAAAGAATATATATAACAACTGATGGAGCTTTCAATACCAAGTAACTAATATCAATGGGTATTGGCTCATCATAAAAAATGATACTGAAGATACTCTGGAAACTATCAGTATGAAACTCGACAGACAAGTATCAACATTCAGAGCTAAACTACTCACAGCAACAGTTGTTGTAGCATGTACACCACCAAGAACTACTCTTAAAATGTATACAGACTCTATCAAACTAATCAAAGAAATCTCCTATATAGGAGCTCAGAGGACCAAGGGCATTTCAGAATATAGAATCATCTACAACCTACACTCAATGATCCAAGCTTCACACTAAACAATTTACTGGCACAAAATAGACAAAGACCAAGAAATAAATGCAGTCCTTAACACAGCAGATGAGATGGCCAAGACAGTACTAATCAACACAACTGCAGATGGCAACACAAAATTAATCACCCTAAAAAATACAATAATATTATTCATATACAACAAAAGGATTGAAATACCCGGCCCAATTCGCAAATCCCTAAAACAGATATGACAAGTTGAACTCATATAAGAATGGAAAAATCATTAAAGAAACAGCGATATTATTCTACCCCAGCAAAGTACAATAGACTGGAAACTATCTACAGAACTCATACACCTATCCAAATTCACCGGAACATACACAAACAGCTTTGATCACATCCAATGAAGATTCACAATTAAATTATGAAATTCTGAACTTCCAACCATGGACAAACTGCACAGAAGAAGACTCAAAATATACACCTCAACCCAATGTTTTGCATGCCCCATAACAGAAAACAATATTCACTCTTTTCGATATCCATACTACAGAATTGAAATGAAGAAATAATCATCTCAACAATATATCTTGAAATCACAGCAAGAACAGAAAAAGAAAGCCCATATACTACAAAAGATGAAATTACTGAGCATATTCAAAAGTCCAATCTATGAAACCTCTTAATAAAAGGCACTATCAGCAGAAAGATAATAAGCATGGTCAGCAAGTTCATAAGTCCAAGCAAGGTTATGGAAACCATTTGAAGCTACACAAACAACATCTGCTTCATCACATACAATATTTGGAGAGATAGGTGCGAGTGCCTCCAAGTACGAAAAAAGGCACAAGGCATTACCAACAAAACAAAGAAAATAAAGAAAAAAAAAGCAAAGAGAAAACAACTCCAATCCCACCCCAAGGGCTGACACAAACATAATTAACAGATATTGTCACTGACATTCTGGAAAATATTATCCAATAGTTCTCAAGCATCTTTGATATCCTATCTACACATGCTAATGGAGCCTAGGCACATTAGTACCTTCCTCGAGGACAACATGCCACAATAGATATAGTATCAATTGGTTTTATTGTTTCGCTAAGCATAGAAAAAGTTTACAAAATTGCTTTATATACTGTACAAGAGTAAATGTAATGCATATAATCAATAAAATGAGCAAAGTTGTGTATGTCAAAAAAAAAAAAAATAAAATAAAATATATGGTGAAAATATACAAAATGTAGATATCAAAGAATTATTAATAATTTATCAAGAATAGAAATAAATATATATTATTAGTAAATATGAAGAGTTCTCTAAAAGTGATTTAAAAAAATTTTGAGATATGAAATATTTGTTTATATAACTATGTTAAATTTCTAAAATATATATTATAATAGGAATCTATATTTTTGAGGTACAAATATTTATAAAAACTTTTAAAGATTTTTAGCTTCACAATTAAAACTTCTAAAATTATATTCGTAGATATATTATATAGTCCCATTTATTCGAAAATATGGAGTTATAAATAGATGTACTTAGAATACCTATGAAAGTCTTTACAAAAAATGTGTTGAACAACCATATTATTTAAGTAATAAAAAATATCAAGGATCAATTAATACAAAAAGTAAGTTGTAATAAGATTAACAAATTTTAATATTATTTTATATTATAGAATTGAAGAAATTTAATAATTAATAAATTTTTACAAAGCTCTAAGAATCTTTCAACAACTTCAAAGGCATTTACATTTTCAAATAAACTTAAAAATTCAATTCAAAAAATTTAAACAATACAATAAGTAAAATGTTTCAAAAACTCTCAAAGAATGATGAAACTTTTTTAGTAGAATTGGAAAATCTTGAAAACTTTTTAAAACTATATTTTAATTTTTCAAATATTTTTATAAATAATTTTATTTTTTTTTATTTTTTTTTTTTAATCTGCAATCATGCCACAATGGTATATCTTTATTGAGATATTGAGAAATACTTAAATATTTACAGATTTTCACAAAGTGATTAACTCATCATTGTACATTATTAGTTAAAGAACTACACTACTTAAAAAATATGAGGAGTCTACTAAGCTAGTTCAGACTAAACAAAACTAAGTCTAAACTAGGTACTCTAAGTTAGATTTAGAGAACAATATTTCACTCTTCTAGTAGCTTGGCAATAGTGCTCTAAGTTAACCAAGATCATTGCCAACAGTTTGTCACTGTAGATTATCCTGAAAAACAATAAATTGCTAAAGTTGGCACTAGGAAAAAGGAAAGTGTGAATATAAAATCAAAGCCCTACAAAAGGTTCTTGCTCCATTTCACAGTTTCCTCTTGAAAGGGGTTTTCCTGATTGAAATATTCTCTAAGTTTCATGATGTTTAATGAACTTAACTATTCTTAAAAGTGACTTCAAGAAGAATATTTGAGGAACTTATTCTTTTTCTGATATATGGATTCATTTATCGCTAGTAAGACCAGTACCATATTATAGAAAAGTTTGTTTGACTGAGATAAAGAAATCTTTCAAGAACTTTGCCTGACTGGGATAGAAGCTTGGAAATCTCAGCTTTTGTCTAAGAAAGCCTTTTTACTATCTGAGGAACTTAATGAGAGATAGGAGTTGAATTTTTTTTTCATATCTATCACTTGCCTTTTGATATTATAATTGTTTTCTGAAGGTTGAACATACATGATTGGAGGGGATACTTTTTCTAGAACTTTCTTTTCTATATCACCAATAATATATCAAGACACATGAATGTGACCAATAAGAGCTTGTTTACATTCTAAAAACTGACATGTTTCATGTCAGCCAATTACCTTTGATGAGGATTTGTGCTATTAAAAATTTAGGGTCAAACTGAGGTAGGTAAAATTCTTCTAAAAATCATAAAAACGGTAGCTCTAAGAGACTCACAAGTAACTGGAAAAGAAAAAATAAGCCCTTAAGATTCTATATATCTCTTGTTTCAAAGATTAAATAAGCCTTCCAGTACTTTACAGTCAGTTCTTCTTTCTTTGGAAACTTTTTTGCCATTGATATCAAAGGTATTTCTTGACTTTTTTTGGTCACTAGGAGTCAAGTTTTTGAGTGAAGAGATTTGTAAACAATAGGGAAAGGATAGAAGTGACTCTTGAAGTCATACTTTAAGTTATTTTAAGGAAAGTATTAAGACTTTATTAGCAAGAAAGTATAAAAACTTCTTGCGAACATCTTTTTTGTGTGTGATCAGA